>CM030182.1:14815495-14842995 GCA_017639675.1 Aplochiton taeniatus
AGGAGGAGGGCCTGAGGTATGACGCTGAGTTGGATATCAAAGCCCTCAGAGGTGTCAGGAGCAGGCAAGCCCATCTCGGTGTTGCTGTCTACTGTGATGGCTTCAGCGGACACAGAGAAAGAACAGGCAACCACTTCAGTAATTAGAGGGAGAGAATGAAGGGATTACCGGACCACTAGGCCTATCTACCTCCCTGTTAACCTGTCTCCTCGCCAGAGGAAGGGCCAGAGGTGCCGGGAGAGATGGGTGTAGAGAGTAGGGGAGGACGTGGGAGCAAAGGGGAGGAGGAGGAGGAGGAGGGGGGTACTGGAGCCAAACAACCCCAGGCGTAAGAAAGCTTCCTCAGATCAGTCATGGAGGTACAAAAGAGTCCTCACGAGGAGAAAAGAGACAGCGCGCAAGAGAGAGAGAGAGAGAGAGAGAGAGAGAGAGAGAGAGAGAGAGAGAGAGAGAGAGAGAGAGAGAGAGAGAGAGAGAGAGAGAGAGAGAAACACACAGAGCACTTGTCCTCTTTAAGTAGGGTGGAAGTAGTCCCTGTTAGAGACAGAGGCACAGGGAGGCCTTTCATCTTCTCCTCTCGACTAATCTCTCGAGGGAGCCGAACGCGGAGGGGTGAGAAAGGAGGAAGGGGGGTGGGGTGGGGTGGGGTGGGGGTGGGGGGGAGTGATTCGGGAGGTAAGGGGGTGGAGGGGGAGTTCACTAACACGACGGTGTGGGTCTCTTACCCCCTGCCACAGAGCCCAGGGTGAACTTGTAGGCAGACTCGGCCACCTGGGTGAGGATGGTGCGAGACGGGGCACCACCCGACTGCTGCTCCCAATGAAGCACACACACACACGGGCAACGACAGAGGAAAAGAGATGGAGGGAGGGGAAAAGACGGAGAGAAAAGAAAAAAAGAATAAAAAGAGAGCAAGAGGCGAAGACAGATGTAGAGACACAGGAAACAGTGTTACAGGACATATTGAGCATTGTTTCTCACTCACACACACACACACACACACACACACACACACACACACACACACACACACACTCACAACCAAGTTACACGTTTACATGCTCACTCACTTATTATTTTAATATTTCAGTCCTCAGTAGATTTTGTAATGATGATATCAACTCATTCAGTACCAGACCAAATTTCTACACGCTCAAGTTTTCAAAATGTCAAAAACAGTTAAAAAAACAAACAAAAAACATCTGCAATGAATGTGTAAGTATTGATTAAGGTTGGGTTATCAGCTTAGTATGACATACTTTAAATGTAATCCCCAGTGACTCGATGTGATTAGACGTTACAGGAGTCATCATTAAGCAGTTACAGACATGCATCCAGCATTCTCCTCTAACCCCAACCTCAGGCGGGGGGGGGGGGGGTTACCTGTTGCCCTGTCTGCTAAAGCCAGCCCGGGCCTCTCGTCCCTGGGGAGAGGGGATGGTATGTGTGAGTCCGGCTTCACCTCTCCCAATCCATGTATGTTTGCCCCCAGTGCTGGGGGGGGGGGGGGTCTCTCTCTCTCTCTCTCTCTCTCTCTCTCTCTCTCTCTCTCTCTCTCTCTCTCTCTCTCTCTCTCTCTCTCTCTCTCTCTCTCTCTCTCTCTCTCTCTCTCTCTCTCTCTCTCTCTCTCTCTCTCTATTTCTTTCCATTTGTCTCTTTCTCTCTGTGTCCCTCTCTCTATCCTGAACAGCAGCCAGGCTCAGAGGGATGTGGGGGTTAGAGGCCGAAGAGGGATCGCCGGTTTTGGGCCAAGCAGAGAGAGAGAGAGAGAGAGAGAGAGAGAGAGAGAGAGAGAGAGAGAGAGAGAGAGAGAGAGAGAGAGAGAGAGAGAGAGAGAGAGAGAGAGAGACAAAAAAGAGCCCGAGCGTTGGCGGCCAGCCCACAAGGCCAGACCACATCAGCCCAAAGTGGCTCATTGTGGTGGGACTGGCGTCTCTGTACTCCGGGGCCCCATGGTCTCTCTCTCTCTCTCTCTCTCTCTCTCTCTCTCTCTCTCTCTCTCTCTCTCTCTCTCTCTCTCTCTCTCTCTCTCTCTCTCTCTCTCTCTCTCTCTCTCTCTCTCTCTCTCTCTCTCTCTCTCTCTCTCTCTCTCTCTCTCTCTCTCTCTCTCTCTCTCTCTCTCTCTCTCTCTCTCTCTCTCTCTCTCTCTCTCTCTCTCTCTCTCTCTCTCTCTCTCTCTGGCCCAGCTCTGCTCTGCTCTGGCCCCTGGTTCCACTGAAGCCCCACATAACGTGTCCTCTGACAAGAGGTTCAAAAAGAAAGACACAGCTGTCCAGACAGCTAGCCACATGAGCCCCTTTTGTGTTTTTTTGTTTTTTCCAGTCTTCCTATGTCAGCTGTTTCAGTGCTTACCCAGCTCGTTTCTCGTTTCGACGACTGAACGTTTTTATCCAGCTATTTCCGAGGCCTGAACTTTCCGATTGTTCATCTGATATTTTGATTGATTTATTTGTATGTTTTCATTCGCATTTCGGTCACGTAAACTCAGATGTGTGTGTGGCACGGAAATGTGAAGCATTGATTGTGTTTCACATTTCTCTGCAGCAGAGGCCACACACGCATTTTAAGAAATGTGCTTTTCCCCTCTTGCTGCAACTCTCATCAAGCGAAACAGGATGGGAGAAGGCCGTCAAGCAGAACGTAATAAATGTCTGTGTAAACGGACACCGGAGGACATCAACAAGTCTTCATTTTCCATCTTTGTTGTACCTGTCTCTGGACCTCTGCCAAGTTGTAAGGAAGACCGCCTTCTTCCAGCGGGGCAATCTTCTCAATGTCCACCAGACCAACGCGTCTGAGAGAGAGAGAGAGAGAGAGAGATAGAGAGAGATAGAGAGAGAGAGAGAGAGAGATAAAGACCGATAGAGAGAGACAAAGATAGAAAGAGGAAGAGAGAGAGACAAAGAGAGAGACGGCCAAAGATTAGAGAATGAAATAAAGAGAGGGAGGGAAGGTTTGGTTTAACTTTCAATTGACATATTTAAGAAACATTGTCAAAGGCTTACAGTATTTCAACCAAACGTCAATGTGACTGAAATCGGTTTGACCCCAGCGAGCATAACTGCTTTTTCTGAACTTACGGCGGGATAGCAGATACTTTATCCTCGGCTATAAATGTATGTGAAAACATTGTGGGATTCAGAGTTTTTGACCCTATAGTATAAACATAAGGATATCTGATCTATAAAATGTTCCCTTCCTCCGCCTGAACCCCTGTGTTTTCTCTGGGTCCTAACAGGACAGAACCACTGCTCGCTGGGTCTTAAGCCTAGCCGTACCGCTGTCTGGATGCAGAATCTCTGTGACTGGCCCAGAATTCCCAGTCTCCCCCCTGCCCCCCCTCTCTCTCTCTCTCTCTCTCTCTCTCTCTCTCTCTCTCTCTCTCTCTCTCTCTCTCTCTCTCTCTCTCTCTCTCTCTCTCTCTCTCTCTCTCTCTCTCTCTCTCTCTCTCTCTCTCTCTCTCTCTCTCTCTCTCTCTCTCTCTCTCTCTCTCTCTCTCTCTCTCTCTCTCTCTCTCTCTCTCTCTCTCTCTCTCTCTCTCTCTCTCTCTCTCTCTCCTGTCTATGATTATTGGAGCAATTATCTCCCGCATCTCCAATCATGGGACTTTGAGCGCTATTAAAGTATCCAGTGTCCCTGAAATAATAATCAGGTGGTGTTCTGGGGGGTTGGAAATTACCGGTGAGCGGGGAGCTCCATGAGACAGACCGTGGGGAGAGGAGAGGGCAGTCCTGTACGGCGCTGAGCTGAGGGAAGTGGGACCCCCTTCAGATACAGAGTTTGAGTGGAAGGGGAGATCACCCCCCCCCCCCCCCCAGCCCATGGCATTCATCTAGCTCTCTCTGACTCGTTTGATCCCGCTAGTAGGATTCGAAGAGAGAGAGAGAGAGAGAGAGGGGGGGGGTGGGGGGCAGGGGTGAGGGGGGACAGGTAGGACAAGAGTTTCCCTAAGGTATGCACCGGCACAAGTGGCTGCCGCCCGTAGATATGCGGGTCTGGGATCAGCTTACACTTCTGGACTAAGATCAGCACCTCACCTTGGAGACGAAAATACATTTGAGCCTGGGTCAGTCCCTTGAGACCTCTGTATGCAGCTTAGCAGACTGGCTGGCTGAGTCCTAATAGCTACTAACTGGCTACTAAGTGTGGGTTTAACACAGATATGCATTAAAGAAGGCCAAGCTCAGAAATAAAGTGTTTGGCAGTGATGCCACACTGAATGCTTGGACTTGACCCCCTATTGACCTACTTAACATGGGGCTAAGAATACTCGCAATCCGCTGCATGTATGTGTGTGTGTGTGTGTGTGTGTGTTTGTTTGATAATACATTTTTCTCTGTGTTTATTTAAGAAAGAGTCTAGTCTTGTCTTAGTGTGAGCGTTTGTGTGTTCTTTAAAGAGGGCCTGTTTCTGTGTGTTTGTTTGTTTGAGAAACTCAAATTCCTTGTCTGTCTAATTGTTTGTGTGTGAGTGTGTGTGTGTGTGTGTGAGAGAGAGAGAGTGACTCACCCACGGGGCTCAGACAAGTCGGCCAGCTGGAAGAGGATGTCCACCTCCATGGGGGTGACTTGACCAAACCTCTGGGCCACCATGACAAACTCCTCTGGACCAGCAAACACAAAAGACACTTAGTACGACGACACACACCCACACACACACACACACACACACACACACACACACACACACACACACACACACACACACACACACACACACACACACACACGCGCGCACGCACACAAACACTTAAAAGTGAACTCCCTTGCACATTCACTAATAGATCTATTAAAACCCACGCGCACGCACACGCACACACACACGCACACACGCACATTCCTTTTCCATTGACTAACTACATCTAATGGAGTGGCCAGATTGGGCTGGAGTGCACCGGTTGTTGAACAGTTGAACGGGCACGGTGAGCGATAGCAGAACGATCTCCTGGCTAGGAGCCGGGCTGGAGTCCAGCGGTTAGCGTTGACCTGCTCCTCCTAACTGCCGGCTGAATAACGAACGGGTTGACCGGAGGCTGATTTACAGTGGAGGAGGCCAGGTGTTGAGTGAGCTGCTTATTCAAAGAGCAGGGAGCAGTGTCAAGTCATCCCACACTCAAGCCTTTCAAGCTAGACCAGCTCAGCTTACCCTCCTGGCCCACGACACACACACACACACAGACACACACACACACACACACACACACACACACACACACACACACACTGTCTGGGGAGATGCAAGATTGCACTGCTGATAACCTGCTTGTCTTTGTACACAAACCAGTGGCCTACACACACGTGTGTATTTTCCCGCTGGTGTACCTCACAGCCTTTCATACAAAGTAATGTTATACATACTGTCTTTATGAGACCTCCATACAGTGCAGGCAACCTGTCTACAGCCAGCTATACACACACACACACACACACACGCACACACACACACACACACACACACACACACACACACACCCTCCACATTCTGCCCTCTTTTAATATTAGTCCACTCTTTGTCCAGATCAGATATTAACACACGCGTTTCGTCCCCTGCAGTCTTAGCTCGTTTACTTCAGGTCAGGTTAAAAGCCTCTTCACAGTTAGCATAATTAGCAATGCTAGTGGAACCCAATGACGGTGCAAACCACAGTTCATTCCCATGCACCTATTTTCTAAAGTTCATCGTTATATAAGTCAGATGAATAGTTCAGATAACTTAAAAAAAGCTTCCAAAAACAGATGTTTTTATCATAAAAAAACGGGGTGAAGCACTTGTGAGGATTCCGGTAACATACCTAACAACGCTAAGGAGAAGCCAACAGACCTGGCGTGACCTAAGAGCAGTCTCAGTGAGTGCTTAATGAGACAGAAAAATACCGATCCTTTATCCTATAATAAACACACCCGGGCAGATTTCTATTAATGCTTATGAATTGAGCATTTTGCCAACCCTTAGGAAAAGCACTTAGAGATGTCGGGAGGCAACACACACACACACACACACACACACACACACACACACACACACACACACACACACAGACACAGACAAACTCATTAAGAGTTTGGGTTGACCACGCCGATGACGCACCATGCCAAAACAGTGGCCTCGCTGCACATACGGAACCAATCAGGTGATGGTGTGTGTGTGCGTGCGCGCGAATATGTGTGTGTGTATGTCTGTGTGCGCCTCTGCATGCGTGCGTGTGTTGGTCAGTGGGACGTGTAGCTCTGCATGCACGGCTCCCAGAGGAGGCCTAATGACTTGAGGGAGAAGGGGAAGGGGGCTGGGGGAGAGGTCTGCTGGCCAGCGGCCACCACAGCCCCACTCCAAGCCTGGGCCACAATTCACCCGTGGAGGGCACCGCCTAGGGAACCCGGGAGACCCTACGGCCTATTCAGGCCTGGTCTGGACTCTGGACAGGCTGGGCTGCACTAGCTTCACAGCTCTCCTGAACCAGTCACACTGAACCCAGGGAGGAAGGGGGGGTAAAGAGATCGCAAAGAAGGAGGGGGAGAGAGAGAGAGAGAGAGAGAGAGAGAGACATTCAGACAAACCAACCACGTCTAAGTCATCTTACTCAGACGTAAGGAAAGAGGAGCAACCTGAACATTCTACTAGTTCCGGAACCATCATCTAAGGTTCGATACTTCATCTTCACATTTAGGTTGAGAGGCCAGAGGGTGAAATAGATGGGGCTCTGAGAGGGGTGTGCCACAGACACAGAGGTGAGCCAACTGCTGAGGATTCTGGGTATGGAGCGGGGACAGATCCAGCTCTGCCCAATCAGACGACTCCACAAGGGGAGGAGAGCGTGGGCGGGAACCCAAACAACCTGGCCGTAAACACAAACACGCACTGTCGGCACACAAACACACTCAGATGCGTGTGTATGTTTGTGGGTGTATGTTTGTGGGAGTATGTGTGTATGTTTGTGCGTGTGTGGGTTAGGGGTGTGTGTGTGTGTGTGTGTGTGTGTGTGTGTGTGTGTGTGTGGGACCTTTGGTAACTTCCAGGTCTCTGCGGCTCCCCGCCAGCGTGGTGTAGATCTTCCTAATGAGCTCCATGTTGTTCAGGAGAGAGTTGAAGCCGTTGAAGTAGGAGAAGCTGACCTGGTGGGACGTGCTGCCCCCGGCAACCTGGAGGAGGCCGAGGGATAGGAGGACGGAGGGAGAGAATGATGGAGAAGGGGAAGGACGGAAAGAGAGAAGGATGGAGGGAGAGATGCAGGAAAACACTATCAAATCAGCTGCATAAGACAATCCCACACCTACAGACACACGCGCAAACACTCTCTCTCTCACACTCTCTCTCTCTCTCTCTCTCTCTCTCTCTCTCTCTCTCTCTCTCTCTCTCTCTCTCTCTCACACACACACACACACACACAGACCTGCTTTGAATGTACCTCTAGCTAAACTTTGAAAAGGTCAAATGGAGTACGGTAGCAGGTGACGTGCAGACACATGCCAGCACTGTGTGCGTGCGTGTGTGTGTGCAGCACCTTCCCATTGCACTCCTCTCTGCATTCCTTCGCCGTTTCAAAGGAATCAGATTTTTCAAACGTTTCTGAAAACACCCAGAAGATAAAGGGCGAGGACGCCGACTGCCACAGCCGACCAGCTGACCACCACCCATGGTGCCCCCGGCTAAGGGCGCCGCAAGGCGTTAAAACCCGACCCCAACTGGATGGTTGCTTTTTTCCAACGGGGGGATGGGGACTCTCCGAGCTGTTTAATTAACTCCTTTTTATGAGTCAGAGAAGGAGGTGATAAAGGAGAGAAAATAGAAGGAGGCAAAGCTCAAAATAGAGTCTGTGGGCTGACTGAACCTCCCACTGTGCGCGTTCCTCCAACGCGGCCCACAAGCTCTTTCACGGGGGCACCAGTCGTGCCTCTCCGGCTCGGGTTTGGAGACACGGGAAACGCGACAGGTCTGACAGACGGGTGGTCTTCTTTCATTGGGCGCTTGTTGTTCCTTTGCGATGGCACGGCCAGGGCTATCCTTCAGCGGCTTGAGTGAGCTATTGTGGGAGATGTAAACACCTTGATTGTGGGGGGGGGGGGGGGAGATTTGAATGGCAGAGCTTCCCTATCACTAGATGGCGCTGTTTGCTTTACAGAGAGGCTTGCGGGCCGCTCTGTGTTTGGCTTTGGAGGAGGAGGAGGCTGAGGCTCGGATGAAGCTGCTCTTCTTGCAGAAACACATTTGTGTTTGCTCAAACCTGCAGGCCTAGGCTTCTGCACATCCATGAAATTTAAACAGGGACTTGTACACAAAATCAAAGGAGAAAAAAAACAATATTTGTGCAACGGTAGTGTTTTATTTACCTTTGCCATTTTTGTTCTAGGTAAATTAGAAGGAAGTGTGTGAGTGAGTAAGTGTGTGTGTGTATGTCTAGCCCTATTTCGTAAACATCTCCTAGACTCTGTAATTTTCACAACAGTGCAGTTTATCTCTTGTATCCTTCATATGGAAGATGTTAGCAAGCACACACACACACACACACACACACACACACACACACACACACACACACACACACTTACACGCTTCCAATCTTTTGTTTTAAATCTTGCACTTATGAGCATAATAAAAAACACAAGCACAAAAGGTTGCTGTGACTATCACGGGCGAATAAGGCGGCTTAACCAAGACCCTTAATCACAGAACTAGATTATGTTTTGTTTTGTTTTTGTTTTTTTTCTTCGTTTTTACTTGCAGAAATCTTCAAGGACTTGCCAGGCCTGCGGGGGAACCCTACCACAAAGACACACACACATTACCACTGCAGAAAACTCATACAATATCCTACTGTACTCCTCAGAGAGAGAGAGAGAGAGAGAGAGAGAGAGAGAGAGAGAGAGAGAGAGAGAGAGAGAAGCAGAAGCAGAGACAAAGAGAAAGCAGCCGAGCGTCTCTGGAGCTCCCCTCTGTCTCCATTACCACGTTCAGCTGGCCAGGCTGGCACGGAAACTGTCAGGGAGGTTAGACTTAATGATATGGTAGGAGAGGCAGAGAGAAAGACAGGGGGAGGGAAAAAGAGACCGGGGGAGGGAGAGAGGCAAAGGGGGGGAGGGGAGGATGGGAAAGAGAGAGAGAGAGAGAGAGAGAGAGAGAGAGAGACATGGAAGGAAGGGAGCGAAAGAGACAGGGGGAGGAAAGGAAAGAAAGAACAGGGAGGGAGAGAGAGACAGGGGAAGGCGAAGAGAAAGAGGGGGGGGGGGGGGGCAGAGGGGAGGGAAAGACAAAGAATGAGCAAGAGATGGGGAAGGGAAAGAGTGAGACAAGGAAAGAAGGTGGTAACCGAGAAGAAAAGGGGGAGGAGGGGGGAGACAGAAACTAAAACATGGAGGCAAATAAGAGAAGAACAGAGAAACACCGGCAGCGAGAGAGAGAGAGAGAGAGAGAGAGAGAGAGAGAGAGAGAGAGAGAGAGAGAGAGAGAGAGAGAGAGAGAGAGAGAGAGACAGAGAGAGAGAGGGGGGGGGAGAGCCATGACGGGTAACATAGGGAAAAGAAAAGCAGAGACCAAGCGAGAGAAAGAACAAGAACAAAAGACACATTAGAAACAGCAGCAACAACAACGAGACGTGGTCCTTGTACCCACCGCCACCAGACACTCGTCCACGAAAGGGGTGAGCATGTGGGGCCGGATGGTGACCATGATGTCCCTGAAGTCCAGGGCAGAGATGGATCCGGTGTGGGCCCGGTCCCTCTGGACAAAGGCCTGCCGGGCATGTTCCAGTTGCATCTCCTGTCACAACAGAGAGCACACAGGGAGAGTTACACCAACCTAATATACGCTCGGATACGTTAAGGCAGAGTGGATTATTATTATGACGCCAGCAACGATGTGGTACTTGTTAGCTTTCCCTGTGATTCACACGTGTAGGGACACTCATTAGGACACGCACACGCACACGCACGCACACACACACACGCTCTATCACTCACACACACACACACACACGCTCTATCACACACGTAGTTACTCTCTCGTACGGCAGGCAGCTCCAGCCCAGAGACAGCCATGCAAACGCTGCCTTCCTGTTGATGAGCCCCCCCTGTCGCCATTCCCCGTTCCGCTCCGTCCTCCCTGTGTGGTGTCGCTTGTGTTTTTTCACCGTCCCAAATCTCCACTTAACACGCTTGGGGGTGGGGGTGGATGGGGGATCCACACACACACACACACACACACACACACACACACACACACACGATGGCTAATCACCTAACTGCTCACTTCTTGCCACACGTACACACATCCTTATCCCCCTCTATGGACTTGGGACCAGAGAGACAACAACTCTCTGATGGGAACACTCCCAACAGGGCTTTGAAATTAAAAGCTATTATCAGTACCTGCAACCACAAGTCTGCAGAGAGAGGCAGTAAACAAACCACAAACACACACCTACACCACCCCGCTGCCCCCCCCCCCCCCCCCCCCCCCCCCCCCGCCGCGCTTACCTCTAGCACTACATGGCCTTTATATCGCGCTCTTAAATGACGGCTGTCTCAATCAATAGATGGTTTTATACATCAACCGATGTGATGCAATTCCTGAATATTTGTATTAATAATGCTAGTTCTGGTTTCCACACAGCCTCGAATCCAAATCAAATCCTGGGAAGTAGAGCGGTTGGTGGTTTGCGAGTGGCCTGGATGTTGGGAACAGCCATAAACAGTGCCAGGGAGAATGGCGTCTGAGCTAAGCAGAAAATAGTGGCTCATCGACAGTGGTGCCATGGGAGCACAAATAGAAATGTGTGAGAATTATGAAACCCATACACATACCGGTTCACTCCTTCACACCGATTTAAAAAGACAACGCTGTTTAAAAAAAAAAGAGAAAAAAGAGATGTTAACAAAGTACAACTGCGTGTTGTGATGTTTCAAAAATAAGCGGGCGGAAATTCACAACCAAACGAAAGGGGACTGCAAAAAGATTTTCTATAGCGCTATATTTAAAACCAGTAAGGAGAGAGAGAGAGAGAGAGCGAGAGAGAGAGAGAGAAAGCGTATGAATGATGGGAAAAAGAGAGAGAAAGTAGGGTAGAGACAGAGAGAGAGAGAGACTGAAAGAGACTGAGAACGATGGAGAGAGAGACAGGAAGAGAGACAGACGGACAGAGAGGGGGAAGAGGCTGAAAATAATGTAGGGTCCTCTGTCCTCAAGAGTTTTGGACGGCCACACAACAACCACATGGAATAACAAAACAACTGTGGTCCGGGGAACAGAGCAGTTTATAGTTTTAGCCTCTTAAAACCTTAACGCCTTGCAACTGTGTGTGTGTGTGTGTGTGCGCGCGTGTGTGTTTCACGGCCCTGGATTTTATTTCCAGGGTTGGTAGACTAGGTTTGGGTGCAGCAGACAGCCAATAGAGAGACCACCTCAGGCATTTACAGTGGCTTTAATTGTCCTTGGACGGGAATAAAAAAAAAACTTTGACAAGCCACCTCTGGTTGGTTTCACTACGACAGTTGGCAGCGTTCCTCTGATGCTAGAACAATAAACTTCCACACAAGCAGGGATCCCGTCTTTCTTCGTTCTCCTCTTGTCTCTTCTCTTTTGTCTGCTTCTCATCAACGCAGAGCAGGTTAAACTCATTACATTCGTGAGTGTGTGTGTGTGTGTGTGTGTGTGTATCTACACTGTGACTGTCTATCTGTTGATGTTAAGCTCCACTGCAGTAAGACAGCATTGCCTGTGCCACAAGGTGTGACCCAGGATCCCTAATTAATCTAGGACACAAACTGAATCTTTCATCGATGTCAGCGACAATTCCTCTAGAAATGTCAGTGGCAACATTATAAACTGGCAGTGGAAGAGTTGGACGCGCTTTCCCAAAAATAACTTTCTCTATTTATTTTTGTGGCGCTTAAAACCAAATATATATGTTGCACAAATTAGCATCCAAGGATGCAAGCTAGCACCCACCCACACAAAAAACACAGGGACAATGAGTCAATTTCACCAGTTTGATTTGGCCATCAATAACACTAACGTTACGGCCTAGTCAGCCTTCATTAGAGTTTGTTATTACAAAGTGGCTTTTTGGGTTGTGGCAGAGCAGCGGGGACCATATCTATGTGTCCCCTTCCTGCCCTGTTGTTATTCAGAACCCGTTTCCGGTTGCTACCATGGTCAACGCTGAGGCTACCTACCGTACACCCTGCTTTGACTACATCCCCTACCAACCAGGCTTTTATCTCCGCCAGCACCAGCGGCTCCGACAACGCTAGGAGTTTCAGCCCTGGCAGGCGTCCACACACGAGAGATGGGGGGGGGGGGGCATGTAATTGGTGAGAATCTCTGGCTTCCATCGGCGAGGGGGGGGGGGGGGGGGGGGGGGGGGGCGTCGTAATTGGCCAGAGAGAGCCCTTGTGAGAAATCTGCAGTGCAAACGTTTTCCCGGATAATCCCATCTTGTGAGCATCTGGCTGGTCATTATAATAGCTGAATAACACAATAAACGCACACATGCATCACATGCATAGGCCTCCTCAGCCACGAGAGAGGAAGCAGCCAAAGGCCCATGGCAGAACAGAGGCATGATGTACGGACGACTGTGGAAATGCTGGAAATACACTCTTTATTATACATTCAGGTAATAAGTCCATCAATTAAAAAAACAATTAAAATAAGTTGATCTCTGTGACAGTTGCAGATGGAAACTATCCATCAAAACGTAGATAAATAGAATAAATTGCAGCATGATCTACATGCTGGCATCCAATAATCTGTTGTTTCTTCAGTGATAAAGGTGAGGCCACACCTGATTATTGAAACATTAAATGGCCCTTTTTCGTTTTTCTTTTTATAGATTCCCCATTGTGTTACAGGTCCACTGTAGTGGGAGTTGACAGGACATGGGTATTGATTTAGTTACAGATAACAGGCTAACAAGCTACTGTCTTGTTCAATGGTACAGCATAAAGTGATAAAATGATTCCTATTGCCACACATTACTGCATAGCTTTAAACTAGTTCCCTCTCGTTCAGTGATGGTTTTCACCACTTCTTAAGTCATTTTCCATACCAGGAGAGAAAATGACTGATGCCAAAAAATATGTAATTTTCAAATAATTTATAATAGCACAAAATGTCTGCCACAAATAAATAATGATGAAATGATCAAACAAACTGAGTCAAGTAGGAAATGTGTACTTAGTAGTTAAGCTATGAGCATAATTACTGTTATGAAAGACTGTAAACAACAGACAGCTGAAGAACTGGGCTAGCTCTGACTGCAATGTACACTGTCAACTGGCTGTAGCTTGCGCACACACACACACACACACACACACACACACACACACACCATAACTGTGTGCTGTCCACGGTGTGTAAGCCATCTGGTCTAAGTTAAATGTAATATGAAAAGCTCATTCAGATATATAGTGAGTGTGGATGCAAAGTTGGCACGGTTTTGGCCCTCTGTGCACCCCAGTCTCCCCCCTCTCTCTATGTGTGTGTGTGTGTGTGATTTCAGGTCTAGACATCATATTGGAAAATGACTTGCACACCACAAACACACTAGGAATTTTGCAGCGGCACCACTGATATATGTTTCTTTATGGAGGTCGAAAAATGTCTACCTGTTTTGGAGGCGTAGGTAGTAGTAGTAAGTCGTTTTAAGTCCAAGTTACGTGTTACGTCAGCTAATGGAAAACAAATGCCAACTTTTAAAATATGACCTCGGTGTTTCATTAATGACTAATCAGGTCAATATGGCCGCCGGCGTTTGGGGTAGAGCGGTGCCAAGGGAACCTATGAGTGTGTGGCTGAGTTTAAAGGTAAACTCTCAAAACGAAAATCAAACATTCAGTACCATACCCATTAGACATTTTTTCATATGGACCAAGGTCATCGTGAATGTAACAAAAAAGCACAGGGAGATTTTGTTAAACCTTTTATAGTCTGGTTTTTCTGTGAGTGTGTGTTTCAGCAAAGTACAGAATGATACGGTTATCATTCTTATCACGGTGGCAAGAGACTCTGGGGAAAAGATTATTCTTAGACTGAAAGGACACAGTGAGGGGTAGACAAGAAATATAAAAATAAAGGTAAAACCCACCAGTAGGAACTGGGTGAACTCGCCGTAGGTCAAGTGCTTCTTCCTCTCTGTGCCAAAGTGTAGACGCATAAACTCAGAGTCCCAGTTAAAGGGAATGTGCTGATGGATGGTGGTCTGACTGAACACCTGCTTCACATTCTCTGTGGGACACACACAAAAGAGACAAGCACCTTTAAATCCACTTTGTCAGGGAGGTGCTAAGTCTAAAAGATGGTATAAGGTTAGCCATCAGAATAAAAAAACGACTTTAAACCACAGTAGTCATGCACATTTAAATCAGTTTGTCAGGGAGATGCTAAGTCTAAATGATGGTATAAGGTTAGCCATCAGAATGAAATGGTTTATTCATAGCCACAGTCAACATGCACATTTAAATCAGTTTGTCAGGGAGATGCTAAGTCTAAAGATGTTCGCTATTAGAACAAACTTTACTTTACCAGTTTTTGGGCTGACTACGTTTTTCCATAACAATAAGACAAGCACCTTTCCATCCACTTGTCAGGGATACGCTAGAGTAAAGACGGCATCAAGGAAACGTATATGATTAGATGTTAGAATAAACGTAAGAAAATAATATATATATACTTAATATAAGATCAAATCAAAAACAACATAGTTATTGGAAAAGATGTTTTATTTTTTTATACTTGACATTAGTTTTAATTTTGTAATGTGTTTGCTTAGCAATGCAACCCTATGTTGGCCAGTATAATGTGCCTTAACCCATAGACTAGACTCCAACCAGAGTGAGGTAGAGAGATTGGATAAGCTGTCTTTATAACGGTCCTCTGCATTCTAAACAGCAGGTCATTGCTTGACAGTTTCCCTCAGTCTGGAACACTCTGAACCTCTAGGAGCCAGTGTAGGTGGCTGACACTGAACATGAGTCCAAAATTACAGCCTTGCAAAAGAAACAAACACAGGCCGATGGAGCTGCCCTGTTTCCTAACACAACGAGTCGAAATGAAACCAAAGAAATAGAACTGAAATAAATATGGGGCTGAATATCTTTCACCCAACCTTGTTTTTTTGTTGATTTTTTTTTTGTTGTGTCTGTGTGTATGTGTCTGTGTGTGTGAAAAGGCAGCTTGAGCACAGTTTTTTACACTTTAATGAGGCAATAAATATACAGCCTTTAACTCGGTGGAGTGGCAGTGTAGCGCCGCAGCAGCCCCGCATTTATATGATCAGATTTTATAGACCTGTCAACACCCTGCCCTTTTATTTTTGGGTTTTATCTCCTTGGCAGAGACACAATCGTGTTTCTCCTACAGTATGTTTCAAGGCGCAGTTTTATTTATTTTATTAACTTCATTCTGTAAAATTATGTATAGTTTTTTTTTTAGGGGGTTAAAAACACTAAAGTATTTTATTGCTCATTCCTTCTCTCTCGTTGAATATATTTCTTTCCTGCGTTTACTTACAAATTAGACAAGTTATTAACAAATAAAAAAAGCTTACAGAAGGGGGAAATAAAAATAAATTAGAGCAAATCCATTTATAACACGGAAAAACAAACCAAGCTTTAAGTCTGCAAAGCGGCCGTGGCATGTCAGGCTTTTAATACGTAATAAAAGGAGGGAGTCGTTCTAAGTTGACACGGAGAAGGAATTTCATCTGACAAAACGCCCGATTGAAAGAGAGAGAAAAAAAAGTTACAGAGAGGCAAACAGCAAGAGAGGGAGGTTAGGGAGATAGATCCATCCCTGTATGTATCACCATAAAGGGACTTTAGCAAGACCATATTCTAAGTCAGAAGTTATTTGCAGAGGGGAAAATGGTAGCGCCAACGTGCTTTGCCTACACTGTAAGCGGTGTCTACATTGTAATGTTTTTCATGCAATTTTCCACTTGTGCGTGGGTCTCATAGCTTGCTGGCGTTGGGGATATTCATTAACCTTTCTGGGAGACAGAAAAACAACAGACCTTTTAATTACTAGAGAGAAGACGTCACGGGTAAATATTCTAATTGAGCCTTTTAAATATGAAAATTTACATATGTGCATACATAATTGTCAACCACAGTGATCTTACTCCCCGTTGACTACCCGACAATTGCAATGAAATTTGCTTTCCCTCTCTATTTGCGAGCGTGATCTGTGCGGCACATTTCAAATCAGCCTAACGTGCTAATGTCTCGCACACCTACAGAAGGCAGAAATTAGGCTTGTTTAAATCAATTAGGGAAATGTGAAATAAGCAACAAGTACAAATGTCTTCGCTCCTCACCTCTGGTGCTCCAAGGCATCACAGTAATGGTGCCAATCAAACCCACCCACCTCTATTCCTCGTCACCCTTCCTCCCTGCCTGCCTGCCTGCCTGCCTGCCTGCCTGCCTGCTTCCCTCCCTCCTCCACTCCCCTCCTTCCCTCCCTTACCCTCCATTTCTCCCTCCCTCCCTCCTATCCGTCAAAAAGACATGACATCTGCCCCCCTTAAGTCTCCAGATCTAATCTTGACATTATGTACCTTTGCATGCAAGCAATATAGTAGTTCTAAATTATGCACTATTGACATGAAGGTGATATCCCAAAAATTGCTATTCCTTTCCTTGGGAAGTAGAAGCACTTTTATAATAAGAAAATAAGAGCATAAATGGCGGATACTAACCTAAAAAATCCTTTGACTTAGGTAATTAGTGAGGTTTGGGGGGGAAAGAATGCTTCAGGATGACATAAATATAACTTAAGGCTCCGAAAACGTTTGCATCCAAAACTTAGCATCACGATAATGTTTCGATTTGTTGAGATGACAGTAACCAGGAAGTTTTCCTCAATGAAGTATATTCGTACATTTTGACATGGGTGTACTAGGTGTGCAAAAACTCCTTTGTAGGCTTGTGGACTTCAACAGGCCAGAAAACGTGTTGATACACCAATCCATACATATTTCACCATAAACTCTGGGGTTAGTATTTTTTTTTTTGTACGTCCAAATTACAGGACCCTTATTGTTCACTAATCACATCCAACACACCTGCATGAAGGATGTAAACATGCCAATCAAAGGGCAGGGGCAGAGTTACCCAGAATACCTACCGTAGTTGGCCTCTCCGTTGCCCGTTTTGTCAAACAATAGGAAGGCGACCATGAACAGGGCGTCTGGGGCACAGAGCACCGACTCAAACGCCACAAACTCCTGGAACGAGATCAACCTAAGAAACAAATACACGTTTAAAAAAAATGCAAAAATGTAATGGATAATAATGAGTGAAGTTTTGACAAGTGAGCAAACTGACAGCCTATCAATTTCTGCCCAGTTTCATTCAATTAAATCAGCAAGTAGTTCATTGTTTTTTTACATGTCTTAAATGTTGTACTGTACGACCAGGGAGGGAGGAACAAAGTATTTTATGAAAAGCACAGCATAGGTTGCCTGTCTAAGATGGCACTGACAGCCAACTTAAAACCAGAAGAAAAAAAATATTTAAATATTAAAATATTAAACTTTTACATTTCCCCCTGCCATGTTAAACAAGTGCAGAGGCACTGAGGGAACCGGAGGCCAGCAGAGGACATTTATATTCTACTTAAGATTTTTTTCAGTTAGAAAATAAAAATCATACAGGGATAATCCTGGTATTATTCTACCTGCCTCTTCACATCTTTATGAGTGTGTAATTGTGTTCTGTATATAATTCTCTCTTCATCCCTTCTTCTATACCTCCCTCCCCCCCCCCCCCCCCCTCCCCTCTCTCTCTCTCTCTCTCTCTCTCTCTCTCTCTGAGTGTACAATCAATACAATTGTATTAGACACCTCTGCCACAATACCACTTATAGGCAGACAAATGCACACACACACACACACACACACACACACACACACACACACACAATCAATAGAAGAAGGGAGACAAAACCTCATGATGATGTGAGGCGTTTGGAACACCCACAGGAGACCTTATAGGGAGAACCACACACAACCTAGTCTTAATTCAACCCCTGGATCAAAGTTGGCACATGTCCATTATGTGTTTCACAAATGGATCCGATAATTAAGGGAGGGGTCAGTACTAACGAGCGGCCCCCACAGCATCCATCGGTTTGAATCCATTTCCATTTCTGGGAGGGATTTCGGGGGTCTGGGGGTTGGGAGGGCAGCACTGATTGTATATTTTCTTGGTCAGATTCATTAATTATGTTACTCAGCTCAATTCAGTTAACTAACAGAAAGCGATGTATTGGTATATGCATGAGTGCATGTGTGTGTGTGTGTGTTGGTCTTAGGTTCTTTTGCCCGTTCTTTAATGCAGAATAAACGTCCGTTGTTTCAAAGTCGAGAGCCATTGTTTTATTAACTAAGCCGGCAGTTTTAAGAACAGTGGCCCGCTGTTCATGAGTGGGTGAGCGGGGCACAAAAGAACCCTGTTGAGGCTGTGCATTAGCTGTTAAAAACAAAGCAAACATCAGAACGGCTCTCACTGCCAGGGTATTGTTGAACACTGAGACGCAGAAAAAGAAATCATACTAAAGACTAAAATATACACACTATACTCTTTCTTTAAAATTATACCTTGGCGAGTGCACACAGGCTGCAGTACTGTGAGGTAAAAAAAAAATGTTTTTTTTAAAAGATTTAAATAGTACTAACAGACTCAGAGCGATCCAGATGTTTTCACATGCATTCGTTTACATGGGAATCTGGTCAACGCGTCATTTTTTGTCCTAGACGTACAGTACGACTGTGAGTGTTTTTCTGCAACAGAGACCACTGTTGATCATTGGGGATATTGAGATTGTTAGGAGCAGGGGTCCTCTCGAAGAACTATTCTATCCACAGAAACAACACACAGTTTTATAAACGCTGGACAAAGCTTATGATGGTTGATTAGTAGCGCCATGACGACTGCTAAACAATTGCCATGAAGAGAGAGGCCATTGCTCTGCTACGTACAACAAACAGACTCTCAGTAATCAAATCAGCCAACAGCATCTCCCAACCATCAACTAATATGGCAAGTGTCCAGACTCGTCTCTCTGCTTTTACTGTGCAGGATCAGGGACACAACAGTGGCCAAGATTCCAAAATAGGTCTACTGTTTATGAGGTGTAAGTCATATACAATTAGTACCGTATGAGTGTCTTATTTTTCTCTTTTTTTTGATGACGTTAAGCATATCACAAGTGTGATGGTATATACCTACAGATATATTTACAGTATAGGACTGTATTCCTACTATAAATATATAGCCTAATTAATTACATTGTAAAGATCCTGGCAAGTGTGTTTTGTGTGTGCATGTGTCAGTATGTTTGCTTACAGTGCATTCATAAGTACAAGTATTCATACCCCTACATTTTTTCCACATTTTGTTTACTTATACTAAATTGATAATATTCCTTTTTTTCTCATCAATCTACACATAGGCCTAATACCCCATAATGACAACACAAAAGCAGTCTTGTAGAAACATGTGCACATTTTATTAAAAATACTGAAACTGAAATATAACAATTACAGTATTCAGACCCTTTCCTATGACACTCAAAGTTGAGCTCTGAGCGCTCAGATGGAGGCGAGGGTTCACCTTCAAACAGGACAACAACCCTAAGCACACAGCCAAGACAACGCAGGAGTGGCTTTGGGACAAGTCTTTGAATGTCCATGAGAGCCCGGACTTGAACCCAATCGAACATCTCAGGAAAAGAGGGCCTCCACGCTGCCCATCCAACCTGAAGAGTTTAAGATTGTCTGCAGAGCAGAATGGAAGATACACCCCAAATACAGGTGTGCCAAGCTTGTAGCGTCATTCCCATGATATGATGTCAGTTTTGCAACAAATTTCTACAAACCAATTTTTGCTTTGCCATTATGCGGTATTGTGTGTAGTAGAGAAGAACAATTTATTTGATCCATTTTAGAATAAGGCTGTGATGTGACAAGATGTGGAAAAAAGTGAAGGGATCTGAATACTTTCTGAATGCACTGTATGTTGGTGTGATATATAAACTGTCCCTACCATTGTTTGACAGTTCTCACACACACACACACACACACACACGTAACAAACTCAGGTGAGTACTAGCTGCTTGTGTCTGAACATACAACTGGACCAGGCCTGAATGCACATGGATTTTGGCATACTGCTATTTACCCAGCATGCGCTCTTTACAAAGTTGAAACCCCCAATGGCTTAGAGGGATGGGTCTTTTCCCACCTGTCGAATTGCCCCTGTCAAAAGGGAGTAGGGAACAGAGAGAAAGCTAGCACACAGCAGGCGGAACGAGAGTGAGAGACAGAGGGATGCGGTACAGACTGGGTAGAGAAGTGAAGGAATGAATAGTTAGATGGAGGAAAAGATGAGCAGAATAGAGGGGGAATGAAAAGCAAAACGGAGGGGGGGTCTTGAGATATTTAGAAAGAGAGAAAGTGAGATAGAAGACAGAAAGAAAGTCAGAAAGAATAAAAGGGGAAGGAAAGCAAGAAAGAACGAACGAACGGATAAAATAACGAATGGAAGAAAATAAGAACTAACGTAAGGAATAGAGAGGGATGGGAAGATGGGATGGGAGGAGAGAAAAGAAAGAAAGGACAACTACATTGTTCGACCACATCTTCAAAGCCAGCAGGGATGTGTCCATCCCAGAATGAATGAAAAAAGGACCAATGTCTTTCTACATCAGACAAGCGTGACTAGGGGGAGGGTGAACAAGAGAGAAAGAAAGAGAGAGAGAGATAGAGAGAGAGAGAGAGAAAGAGGGGGAGAGAGAAAAAGTGATTGCCTCAAAGCAGATTGTTACTCCTGTCACTATATCCCTTGATTTATACTGTCGCAGAGGGGGAGGCAGGAAAATGCATTACACTGTTTACGTCCCCATCCCCCCCACCCCACCCCCCAACCCCATTGCATACAAACACACATTCACTGTCACCCGACCCCCTGCTAAAACTATCACACCTGACTCATCTCGTTGAAATGGAAGCTTACCTGTAAAAGCCAGCGGCAGTCACATTAGCATAAAAAAAAGATATGCACAATATACTCCAAAAACTTGTCTTTGTTTACCTCTAATTTGAATAAAAGTGAGCTGGCTGTATCTAAATACACGCTGGAGTGTCTAGTTTTTTTTAAATCCCTTTTTTTCCCCATCTCTGGCTCAACAGGTACTTGAAAAACAATGTGTAGCTGTTTTCTCCAAACAGAGGCCATAAGCCTGTATACAGCCCATACTGTCATACATACACATCAAAAGACAGTCTAAACCTTCATGTAAGCCCCCATCTCATCGTCAAATTATGAAGCGCTAAATTAAAAAATAGAATTATTCACACGGAACAATTTCACAATACAAAGACCTTATCGTTTCAACTGTAAACAAATAGCCTTCCATCCAAACAAACCTCTGTCACATTATTTTCTGCGACCAAAAAAAGAACAAGGACCACGTCCATTTCCCTGCCTTGTCATTTGTAGTCCCCTCTACCTTTGCCGAAACGAGGTTTAGATACAGAGGCTGAGCCATAGGTTCCTAATAGATTTACCCCCTTAATAGCAGTGATGACACGGCAGCCATTTATCCTGCTCTGAAGCCACACAATGCAACCGGAGTGCTACTGAATGGCATGGGCAATTACAGTGTGTGTGTGTGTGTGTGTGTGTGTGTTAGAGCTTCTCTCTTACTCAGTCCCCCCCCCCCCCTACCCACCCACCCCACCCACACACACACACACACACACACACACACACACACCACCCCCCTTCCCAACCCCTGACGCGGCCACGTGCACTTTACTCTTTGCAGGAGCCCAGGTGGTTGCCTTGGCAACGCATTTTTTCTCATTTTGACTTACCCTAACATTTTATTACCCGTCATTATGTATCATTAAAAACATACATATTAATGTAGAAAATAAATAAAGATGGCTAGATTTGGGGGATGGGGGTTGGGTACGAAATTAGGGCTGAGCTGAAAGAAGGGGGACGACATCTCGAATAGTCTTTGGTGGTTTGATGTTCCTTTTTTTCCTTCTTCTAAATATTCAAATTATTCAAATTCTGGGATTTGATATGTTCGATCTGACAGGTGAATAAAAGATCAAAGTCTTAAACCTGCATCTTCCTAGACTTTGATACAACAATCATGTAACATGATGGGATACATGTATAGCTTCGCCTAAGCTAGGCCAACAGTGTTAATGTACCCAAGAAATGGATGAGAGTTGAGATTTAAGTGAATTTGAGCAAAGACTGCTCAGGCATCAGCCTACTCATCTCTCAGTTCACAAGGACTTTTATATAAAAGGCACTTGAATCAGTTTATATCCTTTTGTACGTTGTATAAATCTGGAATGTACCCACCCATCTTTCTTCTGGTCCACCACACCAGCCAGCAGAACACTGGCTTCCTTAGACAGTCTGATGTCTGTGTGTGCATGGAGGAACCTGCTCACAAAGTCCTCAGGAGACATGAAAGACTCCTCGTTCCTCTTCACGCTAGCATACTGCAACAAACGAAAGCGTTATCACAAGGAGTTAAAACGTGTCGTTTTATTGTAAGGTGTTGAGGTTGTTGGCTCACTCTCACCTTTTCAAAAATGGCTTTCAACTCAGCAGGGTCCGCCCTCTTTGGAAAGACTAACTGAAAATCAAAGTAATTAAGGGGGTTAAAATGAATTTGAAACTAACTTTTAATAGACTGATTACATATTGCCAAATAACTCCATGTTATGCACTTCCTTCATAACAAAAACAGAATTGTTAAACTTAAATATTAAATCACTTGTGACTGGCTACACTGTCATGCACATTAAATGAACGTGCCCTGTGTCATACTTCATTTTCACGTTGACAGCCATTCAGTGTCGCGTGCCACGATCATTTGTGGCACCTGCTGCTAGGTCGAAAGATGCTGCAACATTTAGCATGACGCTAACCAAGGTTACCATTGACTACATCCGGCTGTGTAGAGCAATGCCATGTTAAGAGGCGGCTGAACTGGATTATAAAAAAACTAACTTTTAAAACAGGGAGTGTTGGAATCATGTCTCGTGTTACTTGATTAAATGGAAGGGATAGTTTGTTTAAGTTTACACTGACAGTTAGTCATTTGGCTGCTCAGCTAACGTTATCTAGCTTATCAGCTTCTTTAAAACCCCAATGTCATTGCCATGGATATCCTCTTACTAGCAAGCTAACATATAGCTTGCTAGTTTGCTATTATTCAGCAAGCATCATGCAGAAAGTGTTCAAGTGTGCTATGCCCTAAAGTTCAAAACTGAAACGGGGCTGTCAACATCCGTGGCACATTGATGCAACTCCAGAGAGAATTTAAATTCTTTGGAAAAAGTAAGCTTACCTTTGCAGCCATGCTTAGCAAGCTTACAGTCAACCAAGCCGGTTCACTTCCTTCTGACTGACGACGTTACCATGGAGATCGCGCGCAGGTGCTGCAAAGAGGATGAAAGAGGATCAAGTGTGCACGTGCTGCCGGTTGGCTGCATGTGATGGATAAGATCCAAGTTACGTCCACTAAGTCTTCTCCGCTAAGTTGCGTTGTGTGTGTGTGTGTGTGTGTGTGTGTGTGTGTGTGTGTGTGTGTGTGTGTGTGTGTGTGTGCGCGCGCGCGCGCGCGTGTGTTCGCGCTCACATGGTGCATAGTTTAAAACCCATAAACAAGTAACATTCGGCCAATATTATGCTTCAAACAGCTTCCAAAACGTCCATTTCCGTTCCGTGGCCATTCGAAAACTCTACTATACCATTATAATACCAGCTATAAAATTAGGATTATCACAAGTTGCAGCTTCACACAATAAAAAAAAGGAAGCAGTCGTCCATTGTCTGAAGTGGACAACCTAATAGACAGACCAATTGTTATATAGACAAGTCTCTAAAAATAGACTGCAGCCTTTTACAGCCTAATGTGGAGAGTGCAAAGCACTCCCATAAAACTGAAGAAAATAGTTCCTTTCTCACACCTTTTCTTGGGTTACAGTAAATTGTTCCTTTACTCTATTTTCAGCCATTCCATTCCATCTGCTCTTTTTGCCAAGAGGGGGGAAAGGTAGAGACAGAATTTCATGACCACAAAAGCAAAGGTTAACATTACCCACAGCATAAAAACAATTTAAAAGGGAGCAAAGGGGCTCTAATGGTGGATGGTCTTCAAAGAAAATGCATTTTGCGCTCAAAATAATTCATAGCTTTTTGCTGGTGGCTTTTCAGCTTCCCGGAGCCCCAGCATGAACCACTATATTTTTCCCAGCAGGCTTTCTGCTCCTCGCAAAATGGCCTTCGTGGTCGGGGCATATCCCACATCCCCTATTGACTGAGCAGAGTCCAGCGTTTATTGGAAAAATGGTTACAGGTAATGTTTTATGAACCAATGCAATCTTATAACCCATGTTTCATCCTGTCATAGGACAATATTTGCCAAGATTAATGATTTGATTCAATGACATTTTATTTCCTGTCACTGTCAATCTTCTTGGGGAAAAAAACGGACTTACGTTACTTGTGGTATTTGGTATGGCAAGCCAGAAGAGTTCTCTGCTGTGTTATTCATTAATTGCATATTTGTTGGGGACCTCATAGCCATATCTACCTTACTCGTCAATGTGTTTGCTCTATTAGAATAAAACTGTAAGAAATGTAAATGATAAATCTGCTAAAAAACTATTTGACTTCCGATAGTGTCACATTTGGTGTGTAATTGCATGACAAACAAAAGAGGCCGTCTGCCTCCTCTGAGCTGGTGGCTAACCTCGCTGACCTTCTGACCCCCCACGTCCTTGGGGGTCCTCCTCTCTCGCCCCCGCAGAACCCAAGCGTCCTGACGGCGTGAGCGATGACTGGCGGACGGCCTATCTCGAGCCAGCGCGGCTTTCTATTTTTAAAACTTTTTTTTTTACCCAGCACTTTCAAAATAGGCTGACGTTATAAACAAATGATTAATAGTCCACTTTGAGTCTCCCCACTGACCACAGCCCTCCCATTAAAGGTCAGCCTATGGAGGACCTTAGGGGTACGAAGGTCTAAAGGCCTTCTATTAAAAGTAACACAGACGAAGAGGGGATGTGTGCTCTTGAAAAAAGTTGTGTCTTAGTCTGAAATGCTGACAGGCTAATAATCCCTTCTCGAACAACCCCACCGCAGTAAAATGGCCGGTTTGCCTTTACTTTTATTGCTATCGCCTGTCAGTCACTCTTGTGTCATTCTTTTTTCCTCTTAAGTGGACTCACTGTTGAGTTGTGAGTTGGACAGCTTCATAGTAATACTCTCGCTGCTCTTGCACAGACTTTTTCTATTGCTTCCCCCTTTTATATCATTTTCTGTTGGGATCTAGATTGCAGTTATAGGATGTAAGCTCTAATGGAATCTATGAATGTATTCATCTTATTATGGTAATACAATTCAGACTTTAGTGACCTGAAAGAAAGGGCCACTTTCTGCAGCGGTTTCATTAGTTTCTGTTGTGGAGCCCCATCATTTGTATTCACAAGCCCTTTGTGAGAATGCAGTGTTAAAGTTCACGCAGGCAGGCTACCCATGGTGCCGTGAATTAGTTCAAAACTCTAATATGCCGTCAAGTATCGCACCAATTCTATTGAGGCTACCACAAACCAAATCATTTATTTAAATCTCTATACCACTGTACATAATGTTGTAGAGACTATTGAATTAAAGTTGTACTCTATGCATACCCTGGAAGCATTGCAAAGTGACCTATCAAGAAACTGCAAACCTAAGCTCCCAGTGTGCAACAACAGCAAGCCATGCAAACCCAAGACTAACCTAAATTAAAAAAAGGATTTAGGACCAAAACCACACAGAAGACAGGCTTGTCCATAATGTGGGATGACTGAAGCCAATCTGTTTTGCATTACAGAACAAGATGACAGCAACCATGTTGTTTGAGTATGTTCTATTCACACAGGGAATTGATCACACAGAAAACACGAATGCTAATAGCTAACCTTATGTTGAAAATATGATTATGAGATTTGTATTTTATGATTCTCTCATAGATAGGATAAAATGGATGTGTATACTCATGATTTGCTTTTAAACTGTTGTTTTATACAATCATACATCACGGTCTACACACATTTTATGTAAATCCAAATATTCAAACCTATTTAAATTTATATAACACTCGTGAGTTGTCAAATCCCATCGAGTAACATCATATGTAATATGTTGTTTCAAAGCGGCATTTATGTAAATTTTGAATCTGTAACCAACCATGACAAGCTCTCTTTATTGATGTTAAAATGTTTAGCTCAATGTTTGAATAACACTCCAACAACTTAGCTTTGCTACTTCAAACCAGCTCTGGTTCCATTCAAGCGGGCATCCTGAAAAACTGATTGGACTGTCAAGGGAAGAAAATAGATTTTTCCGAACAATAATATAATCTATGGGAACCTTATACACAAGCATTTGAAATATGGCATTTGTCAATCTCAATCTTCTCTCATCGTATATTTGTCTATAGTTGTATTATATATGTATTGTTCACATCAGCTGCACATAATATATTGACGCGTTTCTCCACAAAACACACAAAAAAACAATACAAGTCGTGGTCAAGAACACATCACAGACTCACTAAAGCCCAGTCTCACACACACACACACACACACACTCACACACACACACACACATTCACACACACACACACACACACACACACACACACACACACACACTCACACACACACACACACACAAACACACCTAACACTCCATCTCCTCACAACTCCTATTCAATCAATTCCACCACCTCCCACTTCTCCTCCAAGCTGGCTGTTTTTTACGAGCTCCCGGATTTATCTGTTAAGCATCTTTCAGTTCAGATGAAGCACAACACAAACCATGCTTTACCGGAACATCTGGGATGGGTGGGGCTGGGCCGGGTGAGGGGATGGGTGAGACTGGGCCGGGTGAGGGGATGGGTGGGACTGGGCCAGATGGGTGGGACATGGGTGGGATGGGCGGACGGAAAGGTTGAGAAGGTCCAGCCGTGCTGATCGGCAGACTGGACCGGACCAGGCTAAATGAACCCAGATGGGGCATGCAAACACTGAGCATTCAGACACACACCAGGAAGGTAAAGGTGGGTGCAGAGAGAGAGAGAGAGAGAGAGAGAGAGAGAGAGAGAGAGAGAGAGAGAGAGAGAGAGAGAGAGAGAGAGAGAGAGAGAGAGAGAGAGAGAGAGAGAGAGAGAGAGAGAGAGAGAGAGAGAGAGAGAGAGAGAGAGACACAGAGACAGAGACAGAGACACAGAGAGATAGAGTGTGGGAGTACAATTTTTGTGGTAAAGATACGCAAAGCAGGTCTCTTTTCTTTTGTTCTTTTCTTGATCCCAGCCGAAGCAGTTATCACAGATTCTTGCACTTTCTCATAACCACTGATCACAGAGGGCCCCATGCAAAAGGGAGTTATGGGGCCATTTGTCTTTGAACAGCAAGAAAAACACAA
>CM030182.1:14847995-14875495 GCA_017639675.1 Aplochiton taeniatus
GAACATTGGATTGGTGTGTAGTGCTACCAATGTCTGCAAATGACATTCATAAAATACAATTTATACATTTCAATTCCAAGGACATTTCACCGAAAGCATTGACCCCTCCTTACAAATTAAAGAGAGATTGTGATTACGGTAAGTCAATCAATATTGGCCACACTGGGTCTTTGTCCATGTCAAGGTGAATCATGTGGGTCATAAATGAACAACAACGCATTTTTACGTAAATAAAAGTAATGCCAGTGAGGGATGAAAGATGAAGATAATGTGAAAACGTGAAAGGCCTGTGACAGTCTATGCCGCTGAATACTGGGGGCCTAGAGAGGCCCTCTTGGACATCCCAGCACAAGGGACCAATCTTACGGTCTCAGCACAAACAAAATGGCCGTGGCCGTCTTACCCCGATGCTCTCACTTACCGATTCTCTCACCCCACTGACTCTCCACCGGTTAGAATAATGAGCCAGCCCAAGGCACTTAGTATGAAGGGCGTCAACCTCACCTTATGGGAGCTCGTCCACGCTGTGTATTGACAGGTGTCACTAGGTGGCTGCTGAAACCCTAAGTAACAGTCCCATATGTCCTCTTTAAATCGAACCAACAAATATGTGACCGCTTTGTGATACGTTTTCTGTCTACAATCGTAATGTACTAAAAATAAACAAAAAGTGCATTCATCAGTCCATATTATTGGAAAAAAGACGACAGTGTCTCTTTGTGGACGACAAACGATTTCAGTCACATCTGCCAGAATGTTGTCATTTGTGTACCTGTGATTTGGGATTTGCACACAAGGGAGCTGTTGCCTGTGATATGCAGACAATTGTTTGGGATAATAGGCCAAGCAAACAACCGCAGGGAAACGTACTCCCTAGAGAAATGAGATATAAATCAACATCAGAAAGCAGAGTTCTTGTGAAAGATTGTCAAAACCTTTCCCCTGATGAAAACCCTCGATTCCCATAACCTGAAAACTAGCGTTAACTTCAAACTACCAAAAACGCTTTTCGACAGCCAACAATTCAACGTTCTTTATGAAATTATCACAGCATCCCCCTCAAAATGTATAATCGCCTGCCATACATAGAGGGGCAGAAGGGGGTTGCTGGTTGGAACCACAGCGCCATCGCTGCAGCCTCGGTCTTACTGGCATCCATTTCACCTCATTAGGACCCTGGGACGGAGAGTCCACAAAACGCAGGGAGAAATCATTTTGCTGGGGGAGTGTATAGCCGAGGGTAAATTGGCCTCCGGTTCAGTGCGGGGGTCTCCTGCTGCGATGAGCGGAAGAGCAGGGCCTGGTCGGTAGAATGGGCAGGTCAGGGCAGCGCAGGCTGCTGGCTCCCACGCTGGGACCCCCTCCCTGCCTCTGACAAACACGGCAGTGGATAATCTCTCCTTCAGGGACTTGGGCCAGACGCTGTGGGGCTCACAGGGGAAAGGGGTTGTTATACAGCATGGAATAGTGCAGAGGGACTGGCTCATACCATGCTGAACATCTTTCTTTCTCTGTGTTTCTCTCCCTCCCTCACATGTGCCTGCTATGTGAGTCGCACGCACGCACGCACGCACACACACACCCTCTCCAGCTTTCTCTCTCCCACTCTGTTAAATGGACACACCTGCTTGTCTAAAGGCTTAGAATGGAAGTGTCCATTTAGAAAGTGCATGGTAGCTTGAAAATTAACACAACCAGTGCAGCACTTGACACATAGCATGTAAAATTCATATTGTAGTTAAAACCCGAAAAATGTGCGTCACAGGCCAATAATTATTAAATCATTATTGTAAGTGGAGTGCCCCATTTGGAGTAAAGCCACGTGAAAGATCAATGGCTTTACCAAAAAGTGACTTTCAAACAGATGTTAGCACTGAATCTGAAGAGCTCTTTGTTACAAAATGAGATTTTACACTCAGTCCTTAAATGATCAAGTACTGTGAGCTAAACAAATATATAGCCATAGACGTGAACAATGGCCTTTTTTCAATGTCTTTAATACTACATTTACATGAGCAGTTGCATGTTATGTGACAATAAAAACACCATATGGACACATTTTCTCAAAACACTTTACTTGTCCAACAGTTTCTTACAAAAAAGCATGAAAGCAAAGCAACATCTTCTGTTCTCCATTCTCCACGTGTGGCACAGTCAACCAATAATAATCAGACATTAATGTCCGCATCCAACATAGCCAATTAAGGATAGCATTGTGTGTTGCTATGATGTCTCCATCTTGTAACCATGCTTCTCCAGTTCCGCCCTGCAGGGAAAGAAGGAGAAAAAAAAAAAGAAAAAAAAAAGAGATCTGTCAGTGTAGGTGATTACAAGCGAGTGGTTGAAGCATAAGTACCCTCTGCTATTGATTGAGAGAACCATTGGGTGAAAATAAGGTCTAATATATTCAGCAATGGATTTGATGATTATACATAACCCAGCTTTACCGTTTTGTTATAATATATTGTATGAAGTACATATTGTATGAAGTACATAATCGCGTAGCTATCGAAATAGTTCTGAATAAAACAAAGCTGCATTACTCCATGAAGTATAGTCAAATGAAAACAGACTTGGTATTTCTTAACACATTATTGATTTGATTGAATGAGTAGGTGTAAATACAGTTAGTCAATGTAGACTGCCCATGTAAAAAGAAGCCTCTTTTTGGTTATATTGAGAAATGACAGACGTGCAAACGATTGAGGGCTTGACAACATGAAAGCTTTTATCCTGGACGGACTGTGCAATCTGAGCCTAAAACACACAAGTTAACCTGCCATGAAACCTAGAACTTTGCTATAAATTACACCTTGAGTATTTCTGTCAGCAAGACCTGGATAATTTCCATTAAGTCTACAGTAGTAATACAAACAATTGTTTGTCAACATTGGATCCAAATCGAGGGGACGCAAACACTATTGCAGACCAAAACCAAAGTTTCCATCAAACTATTCCTTAGTGAGCAATGTTAAAATGCATAACTAGATGCTGTGTTGCTATAATGATTCAATTTTACATAAGTATAGTGCTGGGGGTACCCCCATTAAACATGTACATTGTAGTACGTACAGACAGCGTACAACGTGACAAATTAATACTGAGCAGGCTAGACGGCGACGGTCAGTGTGCAACAACATAACAACATTAAACCTCCACTCAACGGCTTGTTCTGCTGTTCTACAGATAGAAAAGAGCCAGAAACCCAACTCGCCGAAAAACAAATCTGCGTTTTCTTGTCCGGACAGTCTAAAGACAAATACTCAACTAGCGTAAAATTATGTTGCGCTACAGGAGTACATTTTAAGAACCTGTCGTTGGATAGGAAGCATAAACAAGCGAATCCTAGGTAAAGCTGATACATAATGAAACATGTCATTGGTTTAACATCTATGAACAAGTAACAATATGACATTTTTAAACTAACGTTTTGTAATACTAATTTGACGTTACCTGAGTTGGTTTGAAAAGTCATCCTCTACGTTATCATCATCCCAGTTGTCTTCCCACACATGGGCGTCTTCATCCTCATCTAACCCAGTCCAATCTAAGAAAAAGTGAGATTAACACAATTCTCCCACGTCAGGTTCTGTACTGTGCTTGAATTTCAGTACCAAACGGTAAAGCAAGTAATCATTAATAATCATGCCAAAACATGCCTGACTCAGGCGGAGGAAGCTTGCTTTGACGGGCACGTTACTGGTTTAAAAAGGTAGCTACGAGTGATTTTACAAATCTACATTACAATTTAAAGCCTCTAATATTAGTATTAGTAATAACTAACCGTAAGAAATATGTTTGACCTGTAACCAAGAGTTTAGCAAATAGCAACAATGATGTTAGCTCACCATAGCAAAGCATCCTTAACGTCACGATAGCTTAGCATTACGGGCTAACTAGTTAGCCCGTTAGCTGAGTCACCGTGTCTCTGGGCCCAGTCTCTAAATAGCTGTTGCGGTTCAAAACAAAGACAATGCCACAACTACGCAGGTTTTGAAAATGAATATACTAACCCTCTGCTGGGAATTCTTCAAATTCATCATCCTCTTCTAATAATCCCAAATCCACCGTTTGCTTCTTGTCTGACATAATTTCAGGCTTGTCGCGTTTGAACGATTGAACTGAGTTTGTTGAGTTCTTCAACAGAGAGACTTGTGGGATATCAAAGATGCTTCCAGAGTGTACAAGTTGCGCATGAAAGCGCAGCCTATGTGACACATTTAGTTGATCGATTTGTTCGCCATCTGAACGTGGAAGCTGATTGGAGTAACTCAGAAATACTTAAAAAGTAACATCCCTAATTTAGTAAAGACAAAAACGCTGTATTCATTCGAATATGCAATATAGAAGTTCTACATGGCCAAGTCAATTGAAATTGAAATGCAGAAGCTCCTCTATACTGTACTATAATTAATTTAAATTTTATGAATTTAAATGCAATAGAAAACCTGTATAGATAACCAATTCCTGGGTGGTTTTGGTGCTATTTGGAGCCAAATTTGAATCATTGTGGTCAGAGCACAACAGACGCCCCCCCCCACGAAGAAGAATCCTCATGCCAATGCAAAGCCCAGTGACATCTTGTCTCCTCAAAGAAATCAACTCAGGTCCCTCATATTTCGGCGAAGAGTTTACATTTAGGAGCCCTTCTAAGCCATACGGCCTGCTTCAATAATGAAGCAGCAGCAGCCGCAGTTTAGGATGTAGTTTAGATAAATGAGAGAGAGAGCCCGTTTGCCACAAAACCACTCGTACCACAATGAAAATTGCCCTGCAGCTGTCATATGCTGACAGACGGTAAAACCTCAACTTAGGCTCTGTGCACTTATTCTATTTGCAAATTATTTTGTAATCATCCTAAGCCTTTACACATGACAATGCCACAACATTCGGAGGCAGGGGAGGCAAAAGACACAGTAAACGGAGCCAGAAAAAATAAGAGAAGAAAGTCCTACAATTACCTAAATGTTTGTTGAAATAACTGTGTCAGTTGGAATCTAAAGGCTATGCATAAAACACAGAGATTCTCGTTGAGGAAGAACAACAGGGGTGACCTAAAAACCAGGAGAATTACATCCTTCCTAAACCAAGAGAATCAAATCCTTCCTAAACCAAGAGAATCAAATCTTTCTTAAACCAGGAGAATCAAATCCTTTCTAAACCAGGAGAATCAAATCCTTCCCAAACCAGGAGAATCAAATCCTTCCTAAACCAGGAGAATCAAATCCTTCCTAAACCAGGAGAATCAAATCCTTTCTAAGCCAGGAGAATCAAATCCTTCCTTAACCAGGAGAATCAAATCTTTCTTAAACCAGGAGAATCAAATCCTTCCTAAACCAGGAGAATCAAATCCTTTCTAAACCAGGAGAATCAAAGCCTTCCTAAACCAGGAGAATCAGATCCATCCTAAACCAGAAGAAACAAATCATATTTTAAACCAAGGGGGAATCAAATCCTTTCTGAACCAAGAGAATCAAATCCTTTATGCACGGATAATATCCGCCGAACTCAAACACACACCTGCTTTGGCTCATTCTCGGTTGAAAAAACAGGATAAACCATACAAACTTAATTTACAAAGAAAAAAAGCATGTTATGGCACAGCTTCATTGATTTGTGATGAACTGACATGTTATGTCATATAAAAGACAGCATATGTGAATTTGTTTCCGTGACTACACAACGTTTGCGCTGAACTTCATACAATCGTTTCATACTTGAGCATACCTGAGACTGCTGATACACCGTGGCGCCTGCTGTCTACCTGGTTGAGAAAAGGAGGGGGTCCGAGGTAGACAACAAGGCAGGCCCAGACTCTTCGACTTCCCTCCGCTTCACATTTCTGCCCTTTCACACGGGCCTCAGGGCCGGGACAGGCTGGCCACGGAAGGTCCTCTACGGGGACACAGACAGACGCGGAGACAGAGTGGAGTGGAGAGGTGAGGGGGTGGGGATGGGGGGCGAGCTCAGCCAGTCTGACAGTCTGTCTCTCCTGCCTGTGGGGCTCGTTATCACGGCCCAGATCATGGTCTGGCCTTGAGGGTGTACATAGTGGGGTGGAGTGGTTGGATGCTGGCAGGGTCGACTAACACATCTATCATCACTCTCACATGTTCCCCTCCCCCCCCCCCCCCCCCCCCCCCCCCTCTCTCAGACCACCACCTCCCTCCCATTCAGATTAGGGACATACAAGCCCTCTTCTTTCCCTATGAGAGAAAGTGACAACACGGGGAAAGATAAAGCCGTCCGCCTCGAGCCTTACCTCAGTCGTCGCCCCCCTCCTACACACACACACACACACACACACACACACACACACACAGACATACACTCTACACCGTCTGTGTCCTCGCCACTAAATGGAGGCTTCCTAAAGAGAATCGCCAAACAAATTGTGGTAATACAAATTAAATAGCTTCAGTGATGATTGGCTTAATTGGCCAGCATGTCTTCTTAGGCTCTCCTGAAGTGTGAAGAAACTGTGGGATGAGAAAAATAAATCTTATTCAATGATAATTAACATTTTTCTGAAATGTTTGTTTTAATTTTAGGTTCCACAGTATTCCGGTGAGCAAGTGTAGTGGAGTATGAACTTCTAAAAAGGCCTAAGGTAGCCTATACTATATAAGTGATCATCGCGGATTAGGTAAGTCTTAACTAGCCAATTAATAAGGTAAATCCCTGAAAACATGTCAGCTTGGCTCTGCGGAAATCTGCAGGGACTGATATGCTTCCAGGATATGTCTGTCAAGAACATGTATTAAATCTAATCCCAGCCAGTCTTCAAATCCAGGGCAACGTGAGTTGTGTGACTACTCCTTCTCTGTTCTGCTATCGTCAAGAGGAAACAAGGAAATATTGATAAGATTCATATGGCTGATGATGGACCATGCAATCGAATCAAATACATTTAAAAAAAGAAAGCTGATAATTCCCATTAAACAGCATTTATTTTGTCAACTTTTCTTTTGTGTTTAATGTATGGCTTGTCTCTTTTGACCTGGGGGGTTTCAATCGTTCAAATGTCTGTCATGAAGAATTTAGGTCTCATATTTTCCCCCCTGTCCGTCTTGAAAAGGCCTGTCATCTTGGGCTTGAGGTACAGTTTGCCAAGAGGCTAATGGCCCTTTATGGCCGTACAATCTGATGCCTGTCCTGGCTAGCCCCAGGTAATCCTGTTCACTTCGGCGGCTTAGCTCTGCTTGGGCTTAAGTTGCATATTTTGTTTTTATCAGGACACCGCTGATAAATGCTATCAGCGGGGCAGAAATGAAATATGGGGGGTCTAGCTCAAGTTCCAAAAATGGAGAGTCACTTCCTGGACCCCCTGTTGCACATTTATATAGCTTGGGAACCAACACACCTCAATAGCGTTTATTTGTCCTGGGTAGATTATGATGTGGAGAAAATACTGTATGGAGGTTTAGTATTAACACTATTAATGGTAGTAGTCCAACCACAACAAAAAAACGATCCAGTGTTGAGCCTGAATTAGCTGGCTACTCTTAATGAACTTACTCACATTGACCTGTCTCTAAGATTTGGCAGGTTGTTTTGTCATTGTTGCATTTGCCCACTTTGAAAAGCATTGATATCCACTTGGGCAACTTCAACTTTACTGTTTAAAACAGAGTAATATCTTTGCTGATCATTTCACTGACTGGTGCTTATTTGTATAAATAGTACCACACTATCAGGAAGCATTCGATTACTTTATTTCACTTATTTTACTAAAAAGTACCTTGTTTTTTTTATATAAACGTTCAAAAACATGATTCACATATTGTTTTCCATCACTCTCTGTGTCATCCCCAAACATAAAGGTAAAATGATACACGTTTTTCTCCCTATAAACTGAGTGAGAGACCTCATTGATTCAGACCTGAAGTGCATCGGCCGCATTGTGTCCGAAGATAAGCACTCACAATGGAGCTTTGTGAGTGCTGACATGTGTCACATGCGTGTGAAGGGGCCACTGGGGCTGCTTGCTCTCCCGCACTGTGTTGGACCACAATCCCTCTGCTCTTTAGCCAGGGGTTTGAAAAACTTTTTTTTTCTCCAAAACGTCCTTGTTCACTCCTCTTTTTTATTATTTTAATTAGTCTGGTGTTTATATGATTTGATCTGCATTTATATCGCCCTGCCCTGTCTGTCTGTCTGTCTGTCTGTCTGTCTGTCTGTCTGTCTGTCTGTCTGTCTGCCTGTCTTTCTCTGTGCATGTCCCTCACCATGGGGGTGCAGTCGGGAAGTGACAGGTGCGATGTCCTCATCTGTCAGAGGGGAAACGGGAAGGAACAGGAGTGACACAACATGCATCGTAGCTGATAGGAGGAGATCCTTTTTTAAACCTTGGCTTTCTAAATCGGTTCCCCGTGTATCTGTTCAAGAGCTGTGAAGGGATAATTAATCCATCCAAACCTTCAGAAGAGCATCAGACTTAATATGATGATGTGACACATTTCCACCAAATGGTCTGACCTTGGCCGCGGTGTGGAAAATGTGCAGTGTGCCTCATTCGCCAGTGTGTCTGGGGCATCACTTTGACAGACTTGATCGCCGTTAGTCAACATAGTGAATTTCAATGTACATGGAATTTACCCAGTTACAACTGTGTCGGCTGAATTTCACCTCGTGTTCTGTGTCAAAATAAAACAGTGAAAGGACTTTTTAATTTGAAGCGACACAAGATACCACAAGAACACAAATTAACATTCATCGAAGTGTAAGGCCAACTCTTCGTTGTTGATATGGCATGATCGCATTCTCTCAACAATTTAGCCAGATTGTAGCAGCCCAGAATTCCGTAATCCCCAACATGTGGCCGCCCCCATAATCCAGGAAATGCCTGTGATTGGCCTGATTGATAAATGAAGCCCTCCTTGTGTTTTTGGACTCCGTTGCTCCGAGGGGGCCTCCATGGGCCTGGACTGTGTCCAGGAAACCTGGAACAGCCACTTATTAAGTAGTTAGTCTCTCAAGACCAAGGTACAAGGAAACGCCGGTGGTCACTCACGTTGAGCTCCAACGTCGGGGTCCATCATTGGTCGAATTTGCGGTTCCAAATCCTGCTGGTCGTCTGTTGGTTGAGGGAGGGGGGGGGGGGGGGGGGGGGGGACGGGACAATCTCTCTCTTTCTTCCCCTTCGAGGTCGAGAGTTGAGTGCTTGTTTAGCTTGGTCATTTGGAGAGGGCTCTATATTTGTATTGTATTAGTATCTGGTTGACTCGCCACCAATATGTGTTTTTTTTTAAGTTGCAGACATGCTATGAGTTATGTGGGTATTTCACTTTAAAAAAAAATAAAAAATAAAATGCAATCTTTTAATGCTTTTAAGGATTATTCCCTTTGTTTAAATAAGGGATTTTGTTTGTGCTGGGGAGTTTAATTATAAAACTGGGAGGAATGTATGCCAGACTAGGCATGAAACTTCCCCTTTCAAAGTCATTACTGTTTGATAATTGTTTCTTCTCCTTCAATGAATTTCTACTTCAGGAAGCGCCAATATGTCTGTTTTCAGTTTATTTCTAAAGTTACAACTTGGAAAGAGTCTCCACATTAGTCTACATTAACAATCCAAATAAGTATTGAGCGCAAAAAATTGTATAGTATTCCGATTTACCATAGCATAACGCTACAATAATTATTTCTCTTTTAGAGATTTTTCACTCACACAAGTCTAAGGATGCATGTTGGAAACTCTTGAGGCGTCTGTGATCAATCACCTGGGCCAGAATGTGTGCCCAGCCATTAGATTCATTGAACCAATCTCTTCCACCACTGTAGAGTACGGCCACCACGTCCTGTCAATCTAGAAAAGAAAAAAAAACAGGTCGGTCTGCATTTTTTTTTTAATTGAGCGAAGAGAAGAGCGACAGCTCCATTTGTCTGTGTAAGTCTGGGGTACGCAACCCATAATAATTTTAAAGGTGTAGCCACAGGCAATGCTTCACTAGCTTCAGCCAGAGTCGTAGAGCATAGCACCCCAGGAAGTTCGCAGACGGAACACTGGGAGGTGAAAGGGAAAGTGGTCATTTGTCAGTGCGACTTTTCAAGAAACGTAGCATGCCAAGGGCCCACATTTTTGTTTGTCATGGCCCCTCCTTCTCTTTGCTGTGATCCGGTCCACAGCGATGTCGAGTGATTTTCTCCAAGGTCATCCACGCAATGCTTGAGATTCAATGCTGGTTTTGGTGTTTGCATTCAAGACATGATTCAATTCGATTTTGGAATGAATGGATTCGCATAAAGCATCCCAGCATTTTGGGAAGCGTGCTGATCGGAAATGCCTGGTCTGTGGTCTTTTGGTTGTCAGTTGCTCCATTCATTCTTCCAATGCACTGTGTTTGACAGTGGCTTTGGTTGTGCTCGCTTCTAACTTTGAAGGAGAGCTGATTCTAGTGACCACGACCACAACAGCACATCAACAGCGCTAAGCAATCTAATCTAATCTCTGGCCAAACAGACAGTGAAATAAATGTGTCATCCGCAGCGGTGCACTGATGTATGCGAGAAGTGTCTGTGTGTGTGCTGGGTGACCACCTGCATGCTTTGTTTGTGCATGTTGGTGAGCGTGGGGAATCAACAGGGGTACAACGTCACATTAAGAGATAGTCGTTCATTTCTCCAAACACACATACACACTGAAGAACACCGATTCTGTACTCATACTGTACCCCCCCCCCACACACACACACACACACACACACACAAACACATGTGCACACACACATGCACACACACGTTCACACACACACACACACACACACACACACACACACACACACACACAGATGTGCATGCACACTGGTTGATTGTTAGTGACCTTTGCTGATTAAACTGTACGTGGAAGCAGACAGTTGTGCAGCTGGCCGGCTTTCACAGAGTTCTGGAGGGAAGGAAAGGGGGAGTGGGGGTGGGGGTGGGGGTGGGGGGGATTGGGGGGGTGGACAGACGATAGCGTGACTGTGAGCGAGCGCTGACCGGTCTGACCTTCGACCCCACCAGACACACCACCCAGCCCATGCACTGTGCTGCACTTGTTTCCCCCGCCAGAGATGAAGGAGCGGGGAACTCGGCCAGACCCTCCATTTAGGGTGTTTGGACAAGTAAGGCCCCCTCAGGCCCTCAGGGCTCTCTCAGCTGGGCTTGACAAGGACCAGGAGACAGGCAAAGCTCGGGCAGAACACAAGGCTACTAAGAGAAGCTGAGGAGCCATGCGTGTGTGTGTTTGTGTGTGTGTGTGTGTGTGTGTGTGTGTGTGTGTGTGTGTGTACGTGCGTGTGACAAACGCAATTGTGTAATATGTGTCTGTGTCTGTATTTGTGTGTGTGTGTGTGTGTGTGTGTGTGTGTGTGTACAACAAACGCGACTGTGTAAAATGTGTGTGTTTGTGTGTCTGTGTGTGCGGCAAACACGACTGTCTCTATTATGTGTGAGTGTGTGTGTGCAGCAAACACGACAATCTCTATTGTGTGTGTGTGTGTGTGTATGTGTGTGTCTGTTTGTCTGTGTTTGCAGCAAACACCCCTGTCTCTATTACGTGTGTATGTGTGTGTGTCTGTGTGTGTAGAAACCCGACTGTCTCTATTATGTGAGTGTGTGTGTGTGTGTGTGTGTGTGTGTGTGTGTGTGTGTGTGTTTTATGTGTGTCTGTTCACTGTGTTGCATGGAACAATACCATTATGAGGCCTAATTAACAGTGCTAATATAAATGAGCCTATTACATCATCGTCGTAATCTCACATGTATACGTATTTGCTTTACAAAACGTACTTCTTTGGCAGATCAAGCTGCTCCTGTGTTGCAAGTTTATGACAAACTTGCCGGTTTATCGACCATGTCCATTCATTTTATTGACATATAAACTCCATTTTAATGATTTATTGTAGCCCAAGAAGACAAAAGCAAATGCAAACATAGATATTTCTGTTGTTTATGTGGTCATGGTAACTGACAAAGACAATATGTTGTAGAACTATGGCTCATTTCCCACCTTCGTTGACAGAAACAAAAGAAGTTCAAACGATAAATCATTTAAATAACAGAAAGACGGGTGTGGTCATAATGTGTCAAAGCCTTAACTTTCTTTGTGGGACGCCATGAACACAACTGCGTGCTGAAGCCGTTCAGGAGAACGGTTAGTGGTGCTACAGAGGATGAGAGTGAAGAAACCCTTAAAACGTGGCAAGATGTGAGTGTGGTTGCTGGGGTTGCTACCAGTCTACCAGATAGTATAGGACTGAGTAGGACAATTGGGGCGAGACCAATGGGGCGATGGAGAGGGAAAGAGGACAGAAGGACAGGAGGGTGAGCAACGCGCATGTTATGTGTGAACGGGACATGGCCTCGCGGGATGACAAATCGCCGAGCGACGCGACGGTATAGTTCAGCCAGCTGCTTGGCCTCTCATCAGCGTGATTGATGGTGTTGACGTTCTAAATCGGCCCCGAAACACACCGAGTACAGGACTCATAATAGCACCGCTCGAGATCGACCGTGGAGATAGCGCACGAGGAATAGGGTGGGGGGATGAAAGTTGGAGGTGGAAACCAGGGCACGTTCCCATACTTGATGAATATTCGTGCATCACGAATATCCTGCCTCAAACTTCCATAGGCGACACTATTCGTCTGACGTGGGTAACTCTGGGAAATACTGTTTTTGTTTTGTTTAGTCGGCCATTGGTAAAGCGAACCATATAGTCTGTGGTTTATTGTTATTAAGTGACTTGCTGGACATTCGGCTACATGACGGTGTCGTTTCATCTTAACATGATTTCGCTGTGGCATCTTTCCTTTTCTTGCAATGCTCTCGCTGAGTCATGACTGTAAGAAAAAAAAACGATATAGCATATAATATACATATATGGCGCTCGTCACTTAGAGAAAAATGCCAGGGGTTGAGAAGACATCATTAGTGTCATTTGGAGGTCAAAGCCAGTGTTCTCATGTCCACTGCTTCTGACCTTTGCATCTGTGGGGGGAAAATAAGTCCAACTGTTCTCTAGGCTAATTGTAACAGGACCCCCTTTATCATAGTTTGGGTCTGCTATGAATAAACACGCCGTACCTTTGATCACGAGCAAGGGAGTCTGGGAGTGCGTGGGCGCCCGAGAGGTTCTCAGATCTGGACTCACGCGAGGGGGAACTTCAGGGCCCTTTCAGGGCTGCACGGCTGGACCTTCACCGCTTGGGTTACAGTATGAGAGAGGTGCTTTTTTGACATTTCAATTGTGCTAAATTCGTCTCAAGAGTACCACGGATCATTGACCATGAGTTTATCTCAGCCTCAAAACGATGTCGAATTTCCCTGTAATAAAGAGATTGGGCAGGATATTTTATAGCTATAAGAAAAAGGAGAAAAAAATAGATCTACAAGTTAGGGATACCATGCATGCATATCTTCTGGTCATTTCAACAGATTCCACCAACACATACAAACACACACACAGTGGAACACACGTTACGGTGGTACACGCATACACACGCACACACCCCCACACACACACACACACACACAAATATGTCATTATACTTAACTGACGCCCTAAAAGGATTAAGCCTCACTCGTTATAATGCACAAGCCTTTCAAAGGCTTTCAACACTGTTCAAGAGATGATAAAGAGTTTTCAATGGTCTAACTTTGTGTTGACCCCCCTCTTTAAAACACCTCTAGCTCTTCATTATGCTGATATCGGCAATTCAGGATAATGATTTTAAAACTGTACACTACACACGCTGTAGTGTGTGAAAGGGTTAGCCCTCTGTGTCATGAAAAAAAAATCCATCTGATTGTGGACACTAAAATAAAGCAGTAAAATACAGCCCTGGTTTTAATGGAGAGGTTTGATATGAAGTATATATATGAAGTATTAAAGAGAGCTGGTTGTCTCATTGAACCGTAATTATCATTTATGTTTTTATTTTTTTACTTTCTCATTCATCTTTCATGTTCTATGCTGGGGTGGAGGGTAAAATATTGCACTTACAATTATCAATGGAGTTTATTGTGAAGTGAAAAAATAACACGTTTTAGCATGATAAGAGTTTAAGACAAAGAGAAATGTAATCTCATGTAATAATTTGATAAAAGATAGAACAAAGAGGACAGTGAAATAAATCATCTCTTTTTATTTTGCATTCATATTTTTCACAAAAGACTGATCGTATCTCTTTCCAGTCATTTGTCATGTGTTTTGGCCCTCTCAAAATCAACTCCCGCTCCAAGCCATTTATGCGTTTACAAGTTTTCCTTGTAATTCCCTTTATTAGCACTTGTAAAAGGCCTAGTGTACACTGAGCAGCCTTTGGCTGGGGTAGAAGGGGGGCGGGGGGGGGGGGGGGGGGGGGGGGGGTAATGAGTGCAGTTAGCGAACCAGTCTTCTGTCTGGACTGTTGATGTGCCGATGTCTCTCATTCGCCTCAGGCCGCTCGGAGTGGCGTCGGTGAAACACTCCCATTGTTTACGGCCTCTCTCTCTCACACACACACACACACACACGCACACGCACACGCACACACACACACACACACACACACACACACACACACACACACACAGAGACACACATATAAAAAGTAGGGACACAGGAATTCACAATATGCATGCCTTTACACATTTACACACACACACACTCACAGTTTAAAACTATTTACAAGCATTTACACACACCAGCCAGACGTGATGGATATGCACAGTTTGCACACACCTCCGGACTGTGTGACACACACACACAGACACACACACACACACACACACGCCCCAGTAACAGTCGGCGCAGTGCTCTCCGTGAGCATCAGATTGATTTGTGACCCCCCAGCGCATGATCCACTTTCTATTTTCTCTGGCCTCCTGTGCATCAGTTTCATATTCCCTTTTTCTTTCTGTCTGAATTTGAGCCCCCCCCCCCCCCCCCCCCCCTCCCCTCCCCCCATCCCCTACCCCAGAATCTTTGACCCGCACTTTTGGGTCTTTCTGGTCATTTTTCCCCGTTGGCATGACACCGAGGCCCAAATCATAGAGGCAGAAGCGGCCTTACAGCTGTGTTTCTGAGACCTTATATCCCCCTAGATGAATACACACAAATGGTAACGCGCAAACACTCATACACTCTCACACAAGGTTGCCCACACACACACACACACTCACACACACACACACACACACACACACACACACACACAATAACACGCACACTGTGTGCAAACAGCAAGAGGTGGAGAACTGTGGAGGACAAAGACTCGGGACTGTGATTGCGTGTGTGTGTGTGTGTCTCTCTCTCCCCCTCCCATCTCCTCCCTCCCTCCCTCTCTCTCCAAGTCCCTCTCTTGTTCCACTCCTTATGGATCTCTCTCGCTCCCTGTGACTACAGAGAGCTCCACTTACTCCTTTGTCCCGGCGAACAAAAAAAGACAACGCATGTGCCTTGTCCTCATTTTAATAAGCAGCTCCACGTTTGATAATTACACGTTCAGCCTTCTATATGACTTTCGATGGGGGTGCTGGCATCGAGGGAAAACCATTGACTCGCCCGCGCCGTGTATTGGATCTGGAATTGACTGACAAGCGCCCCCCCCCCCCCCCCCTCTTTTAGACAGGGCCGTTAAAGTGAGAACAACTGGGATCGATTCCACCCGCTCGTTAAAGACGCGTCCCCGAAACGCCGCCGCCGCCGCGGAGGACCACATACGTCGCCGCCGTAATCCGTTCCATCGACGATCGACATGTGCTGCCGATTAATGGGTTTCTGCGGAGGGAGCGCCGGGGAGACGGCCAGACTCGAGGTTCTCTCCCGCGGCGGAAGCAAATCTGTTTAGGATTAGAGGGCTAACGGTGTGGCTGACACCGAGGCGTCCAGCAGCGGGTTACGGAGGAGGAGGAGGAGGAGGAGGAGGAGGAGGAGGAGGAGGAGGAGGAGGAGGAGGAGGAGGAGAGGAAAAAGTGCGAGCTATTGTTTTGGCTGCTGCTTATTTTGCACCTGGTGGCTTCCAATCTAGGCCATCACATTCCATTGTGTGTCCCGCCTTGTTTCTTTTTCAACATGCAGAATGTCTTTCATTTTTACCTATCTTTTTTTTTTTTACCTACCATTTTTCCATTTCCTTATACCAGACTGAGTTTCATCTTGATTCAGCCTGCTTCGGGTCCCTTAATTATAGACATGGGTACATCACAGCATTTTTTTTTACTGTCCTTTCATGTGAGATGGTTTGATGAAATTTTGAAGACGGTCTTACTGATAGGCTATACTTGATATCCACTCTATTTGTGTTTTATCTTGTGGTGAGTTCGCACACAGAAGAAATCTACCATTGTGCTGCTAGAGCCAAACATTGTGTCGTTAAACCTAGTGGTTATAAAAGTGGGAAACCAAGCTGCATGCTGCTATGATGTCAGCTTTCTAGACAACTACAACGCAGCAATTACATCAAAATGCTGGAATGCCGTAAAAAAAAAAATCAGCTAGCCACTTTCAGGTTGGTGTTGTTTCATTTGCTTGCGGACATCGTATGTATTTAAATGGATAGGGTGGAGTGTAGTAAAGATGGTTTAGTCCACACTCTCCCCACCATAGGTCTCTCCATGGCTTCAATACTCATATTGATCCATTTGTAAATGTCACTTCTAACATGTTTGGCCCTCCAGGCGACAGATTAATTCCCCCATCTGTGGTACATTATACTATGTTCAATATCTGAACTTCAATCGTCTACCTGGTGAAGCCAAAGTTGAAGGGGTTCTGTTTGAATAGGAAAAACGACGGAGCAAGTAGAGAGAGAGGGAGGGAGAGAGCGAGGGAGACAGGGGATTGGAGAGAAGGAGAGAGAGTTTAAGAAAGTTGTAGAAAGTGGAGGGCTGGGGGTGGGTGGGTGGGGGGGGGGGGGGCAGAGAAAACAACCTTTCACCAGCAGGGTTGTTACAGGTGTGTGGAGAAGCGTGAGTGAGTGCGCTTGATTACCGTCCCCCCCCCCCCCCCCCCCCCCCTCCTCCTCCTCCTCCTCCTCTTTCTCCATGTGCTGGACCTTTGAGCTCCAGGCCCACCAGGCAAACGCATTGCCCGCTTCCCTAAGCCACTGCCTGGACAGAGTCATTTGTGTTAACAGGCCCCGAACTCTACAAGAAACCAGCCCTCACTTTAGAATCCATCTTCTCTTACCTCCACTCCTTCACAGCAGGCCTCCAGGCCCAGCTGACAGACACCCCATCAGAGTCAACATCACAGATGGGTATTTCACACTCCCACTCTTTCTGTCTCTCTCTCTCTCTCTCTCTCTCTCTCTCTCTCTCTCGCTCTTCCTCTCCTCTCTTGTTTCTTTTCTCTGTTCAAACACCCATGTTTCCATCTTTTTTTTTTTCTCTTCCGTTCATCTGTGTTTTACTTTCTCTCCTTTTTTGTCCCCCTTTTTTTCTTCGTCCATGTCCTTCTTTGTAGTCTCAGCCATATCTCCTCCTTCTTCTCCTCACAGGTGGCAGTTCTATACTGGAAGCCCGCTCCTCTTTTCACCTGGAGCCCCCGGCTTCTGAAGCACTCCTCTGGGAGAGCCCGCCAGAGACCAGGCTGGCACTCTTAATGCAAATGCAGGGCTCTCTTGAAATGAATATCTGAAGAACCTGTGGCCTTAGGAACACATTTTTCTTCGCACTTTCATTTGAGTAACACACACACATAAACACACACACACACACAGACACAGGCACGCACAAACATGTAATCAGGTGCCCTCTCACACATGGCACAGACACACACACACACACACACACACACACACACACACACACACACACACACTCCAACACACACCCCAGCACATATTAAACACACACACACACACACACACACACACACACACACACACACAAATGTTCTTCTCCTTGGTCTTGCTTCTTCCCTCAGGGCAGTGTTATTTTTGGCTTTCTCTTGGACATATGTCATTGAGGCTGGTTAATTAAGGCTACCTCAAAGCAGGCATAAAGCGGGCCGATATTTATTAGGCAGCACTTCAGCCGCTTGTCATGTGTGGCGTGTCAGTTCTGTAAACCAACGTTTGAACGAGCACATTAGAAAACGCAGTGTGAGTCGCTGCCGGTGCTCATGGAGAGACTGACATTAATAAAGCCATGATGTATTGATGTCGTTTTTTTTTTCTTTTTTTTCTCTTTCTCAATTCGTTAAGACTGTAGTTTCCGACGCCACACCTTCACACACAGGATCCTTCTCTCTCTCTCCGCTTGCTATTTATTTGTTGTAATCAGGCGCACAGAGCGCTGTTTGTCCCCTGGCGCTGGCCGTCCATGCCGCTTCTAATAGGAAGAGTATTATCTTTGTGTGCCCCAGAGGCGCTTGCGAACGGGTGACAATTTATTACAGCCCTTTCTGAAGTGGTTATGTAAGCTCTGGCTTGTTTCAGTTTGTGCCGAAGGCCATCCAGACCGTTGTGTGAGTTGCCACTAGTGAACCTGGACACGGGCTGCCAGTTGTGGTCGTGATGCCACAACACAGGGGCTTGCGGGTTTGATTCTTTTAATCTCCACGATAACTTTTGCTCGATCTATCTCGAGTTTATTTTGAAACGCAGCTCATTACCTCGTTGCCTGCTGTGTCGCTCCATCTCTGCCTGGCCTGCCGTGTAGGCGTTACGGCCGATATCTACTCAAATATCTCCTTCACGTCAAATCTCGTGGAGTGGCTACAGATTACACACTCACCGTCTCCTTGGGATTGGATGGGAACTTGGGTAAGGTTGACGATGCCAACAGTGGGCACAGGAAGGCCAATATCTCAGAAGTAGTGTCATTTAGGCTCCACTCAGACCTAATTTCAAACATGGTGTGTGTGTGTGTGTGTGTGTGTGTGTGTGTGTGTGTGTGTGTGTGTGTGTGTGTGTGTGTGTGTGGAGGGGGAGGGGGCTGGGGTACGTCTGTTGCAGCATTATTTTATCTAATCATTTGCCAAAGCTATATTAAAGCCCAAAGAGAAAGAGAAAAGAATTGAGACCCTCTAAACTTTAAATTTCTGTTGTTACAGCCCTTGGGGTTGGCCGTACCGTGTAACATATTCTCAATGATTTACTGTGCAGAAAACAGGAAATTAATTGTTTACAAGAAGTTCAAATTTCTGTTTAAATTCTAAAGATGGATTTGAAATCTGGAAATTTCTCCAAAGCTCTGATCCATGAATACACGTCTGTATAACTTTGGCACGGAGCAGTTGCCTTTCAATCAGTGCCACAATGCCCAGATATTATCCAGACACTCCTAAATCTCTCTAAACGGAGACTTAGAAAGCTGCTACTGGTATTTATGCAAGACCGCTTAAATAAACGGCTTGTTACACATTTGGCACAGTTTGGCACCGACACTTATAGCAATACCTCCACTCCATACCTCAGCAGTCAACTTATTATACAGCTTCATCGGCCTTCCTTTAAATTCTATATTACAGTGTTAATGCTACAGGACATGTTAGATGAATTATAGGAAAACCATGCATCAACTCACTGCGAAATGTTCCAGTGAGATATTATATATACTTGAATTGTTTATATCTATGGTATTTGGTGTTAAAATTGTTTTTTTTTTTACTTAGTCTGCATTGTAATTACACGATTTTTGTATTGCTGTCACCAGGGTTCCTATCAAATTCAACATACGCAGATGTTCCCACTCTGCATAGATCTAACCATGCTAGAATGATGATTGTCCAATAAACAGATCAGAGGGAACATTATTGCATTATTCAAAACTGCTGTCTTCGGAGCCACAGACAGTGAACCTCCAGCAGTTCAATTCATTTTATTGCTTCCCCAAATGGATTGCATGATGGTACGCTAAGAAAAACAACGTTATTTAGGAATTAAACAGCATATATGATTGTATTGTGTTTATGGCCTGAGCTGAAACATGGTTTTACAACAGATGTCTTGACACTAAAACAACCAACCTTGAGAATATGTCAGTCAACAAGATTCTATGGGTGCTTGGCCCCGGTATCGGACATAGAGAAAAAACAAAGGTTTGATTAAACCTTCACTAACCATGCACTGAAACTAAACCAGAGATTATTATTGGACGTACTTCACAAAGACACGTTAAGCAGATCATTTTTTATGTTCACCCACTCTGGTGCTGTATGGCGACTGCATATTGTCTGTAATATGAATTCATACTTTTGAGAAACTGGATTGTTTGTTAACAAACTGGTGATTTTGAACTGTTTTGTATGATGTTCCATTGTGTTATCGTCCTTCGTGTGTGTTTGTCGGCTTCCATGGTAACGATGATCTCCGAGAGGCCACAGGTAAGACGACACACAGATGGGAACCTTGTCCTAAACTGCTAGAACGCATGTGCTCAGAACAATACCCCAACAAGGATTACGAGTACAAGTAGATGTGTCTTTGGTTTCAATTCACTGACATCGAATGGCAGCTCTTCAACACTAGTTGTTGTTGTTGTTGTTGTTGTTGTTGTTTCTTACATCAAGCAAAGTTTGCAGCGTTTGCATCTGACTCTGGTGCAAGCAAGCTAGCAACGCTACTGTACCACACTGCCCACTCACAGCCTTTTGATGATTCATTAATACCACAAGCCACCCGGGGCACTTTCACAAGATTTATTCAGCACAGAAGCCTATTAAACATGTTATTGAGCCAAGGTTGAGAAATGTCTAAGGGACACGGTGGTTTATTTGGCTTGGACAACTTTTTCCATTCTCCAGTATGGTAGAATGGGGGGTGGGGGCGGGGGGGGGGGGGGGGGGGGGGGGGGGGGGGGGGTTTGCAGACTACTACTAGTGTGGTGTGGCTCCCTTTTATTGACTGCGTGCCTCACTGTGAAAGGGGAAAAAATGGCTTTGTATAATAACCATCCAACCTTATGGCTCGGAAAAAAACGGCCGCATTTTTTTCTGCGGAACATTAAAGAGAGAGAGAGAGAGACAGAGAGAGAGAGAGAGAGAGAGAGAGAGAGAGAGAGAGAGAGAGAGAGAGAGAGAGAGAGAGAGAGAGACAGAGAGAGAGAGAGAGAAAGAGAGAGAGAGAGAAAGAGAGAGAGAGAGAGAGAGAGAGAGAGAGAGAGAGCGGGAGACGTTTCTGACCGCAACTCATAAACCGCACTTTATTTAGACTGGCGTGTACCCATTATTTGTTCACAGGGGCTTTCAGTCAGTCTCTGGGAAATATGTTCCAGCGTCTCCAACTCAGTAGGGGGAGAGAGGGAGGGGGGAGGGATGGGGGTGGTAGAGAGAAGGTGGGGACGGAGGAAAAGGGAGCGAGAGAGAGAGAGAGAGAGAGAGAGAGAGAGAGAGAGAGAGAGAGAGAGAGAGAGAGAGAGAGAGAGTGTGAGAGAGAGAGAGAGAGAGAGTGAGGAGGTGGGATGAACTCTTGCCAGGTGTCGTTTGTTGCCATGGCATTCCATCAGGCGACTCCATTGCGGCTCCATGGGCTCATCAGTGGCTGAATGCCAATGGGAGGTTTTAGGTTCAGCAGAGAAACTGAAAGTGGTTCTAAAGCACTCCACTCTATCCTCCCCTGGGAGAATGTACAGAATGTATATTGGGTGTGTGTGTGTGTGTGTGTGTGTGTGTGTGTGTGTGTGTGTGTGTGTGTGTGTGTGTGTGTGTGTGTGTGTGTGTGTGTGTGTGTGTATGATGTGTGATTGGCAGCAGGGGGGGAAGTATGCTGGATCCTCAAAGCTTCGCTTTCTCAGTTATGTGTTACATTTTTAATCCAATGATTTTAAAATGAAACTTAATGATGCTTGACTTATTATTGGATTATAGGAGGACGCATTGATGTAGGTGTGATTTTCTATAGGGCACAGGCTATCACATAAGGGGCTTTGTTTGGGAATACTGAACACGACTCAAGGACACCGAATTATTGGATATAACTTGGTATGACCAACATTTTGTATAATTCTTTGGGTTGTTGGCATAATCTTGTCTTAATATTTCAATGGTATTCGCGTTTTACTTGCTAATTTGGGTGTACAATAAACAAGGTTTGCTGTATGTTACGCTCAACACTACTCGCAAGTGGTCAACAAGAGGCTCTAGGCGTTGTTGAATATCAAATAAATGTCATAATTGATTTACAAAACACCCCTATCTCTCTTCACCTATTCATGTTTCAGACAGAATGGGTATCGTCTGTAGGCTACTGTACTGTACATCCTCTTGACAAACGGAACAGGCTTTGCTCATGGCAAGTCTTAGCAACTGTTGCTATGTGTAACATTGTTGAACCCCACCTCGCCGTCGCTCTTCAAACCGGAATGACTAATCACTAAACGAGCTGAAAGCTCTCGTCAAGGCCCCTGAAGCCACACGATGCCCCCTGTGGCCCTCTTCTAGGTGTTTCCTCATTACTTCATGATGTATTCACGCTTACTCTTCCACAGTGCTCGCCCTTGTCTCGTAATGGGAGGAAGCCGGCTGGCTGTTCCGTCTCATGTGAACGCGTGTCCGCAATTAATTTGCACTTCGTTTTTATTAACGACAACGTTTGCCAGATAACTTCTGGCGGGGCCTTGCCAAAAGCTCACCAGGCACCGCCGTTGTCGAAATTTCCCAACGAAGTGACAACAGGACGGCGCGTCTCTGCAGCAGTCGGATAGCTCCGAGGCACCGGGAGAGGCTTTCATTATGCATGTTTGCAATCATGAGAGCTGAATACCTTGGCTGGAAGTTGAAGTGAGAGAGGGAGAGAGAGAGAGAGAGAGAGAGAGAGAGAGAGAGAGAGAGAGAGAGAGAGAGAGAGAGAGAGAGAGAGAGAGAGAGAGAGAGAGAGAGAGAGAGAGAGAGAGAGAGAGAGAGAGAGAGAGAGAGAGAGAGAGAGAGGAGGAGGATTGCGATTGCGTGAGATAGTGTGTGAGAGAAAGAGAGAATGAATGTGTGTTGACTCCACTGCAATGTTTTGAGCTCTCTCAAATGCATGTGCTATCATGGCGGCATTGTGTTTACCTCCGCGGGGGGCAAACACACAGTCACAGAGGAGAGCTGTGGAAATGCAAGACACAGTAAAATGAGCAAAATACATACATTAGGACTCTCTGTATTCACTCCACACCAGTCTTCATGAGAGAGAGAGAGAGAGAAAGAGAGAGAGAGAGAGAGAGAGAGAGAGAGAGAGAGAGAGAGAGAGAGAGAGAGAGAGAGAGAGAGAGAGAGAAGAGAGAGAGAGAGAGAGAGAGAGAGAGCGAAAAAACCGAATTTCAATATAAATGGAAGACAAGCAGGGAGTGTGTCTTTATGTCGGCTTTTGAACATCACTTTTTGCTCGCCCCACGGAAATATCCACCAGACGCCTGAGACTAGTTTTGCCGGGAAGTCAGGATGTCAATGTTAATTTTCTCCCCGTTGCTAAGGAGACACTCTCTGAGAGAGCCTGCCCCCCCCCCCCCCCCCTTTGGTCACCGTGCTTTCAGTCAAAGGACCCTTTCTGTTCCCCCCGTGTTTCTCAACGCTGCGGAAATACAGCCGTGTGGCACAATCAGACACAGAAGAACATCTAGAAATCAGCCAGCTCCTCCGGAGGCTGGAGACCCCGACAACCAGATCCTATTGATTGTGAAAGCGTCTCCACGGCGAGCTATTTAGAGCAGCTACTTTACCCAGGAGCCGATCGCGTCTTGATTGTCATGTTAGGGTTTCGATGGTAGGCTATATGGGAAACTTTTTTTTCTCACATGAAACTCACATAAGCAACGTCAAGTCACGTTAAGATACCAATACCCAAGCCCCCCATAGAGTCACAGAATAGCTGGCTACATTGAGGGGAAAATTGCAAACTTGAGGACAAGGTTCCCAGGAAGGTATTGTAAACACAGAAACATTTTAGATTGTCAAGTATGAATAGGAAGTGGAAATCAGTCTCACCAACGGCCGTTGTGTGCTGCCTTGAAATGATCTATTTCAGCCTCCGTAGTTCACCTCTCTGACTGACATGCAGTGCCAGTCATCAGGCAGCACAACAGGAGGGGGGTGGGGGGCTGTTATTTGGTGTTGCATGCATAACACACTGAAGCAAACGCTACTCTCATTTGAGAAAGCTCTACCTCTGAAACGTCAGGTACATAGATGCATTTGCATTGACAGCACCCCAGGAACCAAGTTCACTCTATTTTCCACTAGACCACCTGGTTGAGGGGAAGGGGAGGAGGGGTGTCACATATCGGTTTAAGACATTACTAAATAAATTCACAGAATTTAAGGATAAAAAATGAAACACAAAAACAAAAAATGTGTGGTGTTGTAAAAGGAAATATCTGTGTTTTGGGCTTTGTTGCCGTGTAGTGTTTTATAAGTCTTTCTGTAGTTAGGTCTCAATTGTTGTTATGCACTGTTCCATGTGAGTCCTTTGTTCAACTAAGATTACTTCTGTTTCAGGGGAGTACTTATGATTTTATTACATTTAGCAAACTCAACATAATTCAAGACAAAGAGAAACGTCCTTTTTTGAACACACTTTATTTAGCCATTGAAATAATCAAACTTTAGAGTCCAACAATTTTATTGAAATGTTATTTAATACATGTATATATTTGACTCCTGTATATCCATCACTTAAACTCATGATGATATGGGCCAAAGTTAATCTTAATACCAGTTATTCAAAAAAAATAAAAGATCAGTTTAATTTTAAATGTCATGAATGCATATTCATAATCATTACAAACACCTTCTCTTTTATCTTCTGAGTTATAGCCACGAATGGGTCATTTTAAATGACAAGTTATTTCAAAATGCTGGTTCGTACAATAGAGATTAGCTAATGACCCAAAGACAAGACTTCAAACTGATAGTGTCTAAGTAGATATGCAGGCAAAAGTTACACATGCCAAGAGCTAAGCGAGTAAAAGACACAAAAAAAATCACCGATATTTTAGTGCCAAATTCTTTTAGCAGACCACTGACACACGCATGAGGGGAAAGGGAGAGAAAAGAGAGGAGAGAGAAAGACAGAAAGAGAGTGGGGGTTAGACAAGAGAGAGAGAGAGAGAGAGAGAGAGAGAGAGAGAGAGAGAAAGAGAAAAAAAAAAAGAGTGGACAACCAATTTAGGAGTAATGCAACTAAAAACAGACAAGTGTAATTTCATCCATCTGTGCCGATGTGTAAAAGCGCTGTTCTGAACATTCCCCATGATTCCTCCTGATTGATCTCCCCCCGGTCTGAAACACCTATTATTAGCCACGAGCCTAATAGCACCAGGATGGCTCGCCGCTCTCCCAGGGGCCAATTCTCCGGTCATCTGCCCCTCACTCACCACAGCTGTGGAAAACCAACCAGAGAGGGAGAGAGAGGGAGAACGTGGGGGTGGGGGGGTGGGTTAGGGGTGGGTGGGGTGGGGGGGGGGGGGGGTTAGGGCTGAGGGGAGGGGGGGGGGTAGAGGTGAGGACAGGGAGCCAAAAAAAAGGTGGTGGGGGGGTTGCGTAGATGGGGACTGAGGGGGTGGGGTGTACAGAGGGGGTTGGGCTGGGGTGGGCTTGGGGGGGGGGCTGGAAAAAGACAGCGGAGGAAGAGGATGGAGGGGGTGCAGGGTTGGTAGGGGATAGAAGTAGGGAGACATGCTAAGGGCAGAGGGTTTGAGTGGGCATGGAGAGGGAGCTAGAAAGTACGGCTAGAGAGGGGGCACGAGAAAGATGGGCAAAGGAGAAAGGGAAGGGTGGCATGCAACAAAAAAAAAAAGCAGTTCATTTCCAAAACACCATAATCGTTGTTTCAATAAACATTTTGTTCAAATTAGGTAGTCTGTAAATTGTTAACCTCTATATTTTTATTTGAATAGCAGTGCTTGTCAACACACACACACACACGCACGCACGCACGCACGCACGCACGCACGCACGCACGCACACACACACACACACACACACACACACACTATACACTTATCATCTACACTTATACACTATACACTTATCACCTCATCATGCATCGTATAAATGGTCATATATTGATATAAGGTTAAAAGGAATCCACTTTAGTCGTTAAGTTGGTCAAATATTACACCAAATCAAACATGCTATGGGCATGCACTAATTATGTCTTATATGACAGCAAAACAAATGGGCCTTTTCAAACCAATGTTCCATCATGGTTGGACAAGGTGAGACAAGACCCTGTCGAAAAAGCGGATGTGAGGAAGTTAGATGTTCTAAATGTAGTTTGTTAATGCTTCTTTGACTTTGCATAATTATAGAGATGGTACACGGTCAAAAGGCCCCAGTTAATCCTTCTTCCAGTCTCTGTGATTGATTGATTCCTTTAGTGAGGTGAAACGTCTTTCCAAGGGCAATGATAACTAGGAGTGCCTACCTGCGTTTCAATAAAAAAAAAAACGGTTATGGTTCTAAAAGTCCTCCACTTGAAAATGTCAGTTTTGATCTAATGAAAATAAGAGTTTGGAGTCTTTTGATCAAAGGGATTAGAACATGAAGTTAAATGACTTGAGATATAAATAACCTTTCTGGATGTGATTGTTTTTTGTTTATCATTTTAATTTACCCTTTTGTTCACACTACTTTCTTCCCCTGAGTGAGAATTTGTACAGAAAGGAGTTCTGGTGTTTGTTTTCTCTATTTGCAGACAGGATAGAATACTGTAATACAAAGAGGATCAGAGGATTTAAAGACTGCACACGTTGCAATAGTGCAATCGTCTTAAATTTGAATTAAAACACATTGTATGTAATTGGGCACTTAAAAAAAGGTTTTACCCATGGTGACTGTTTCCTATGTCGTTTTTTCCACTTCTGTACTGCCAGTGACATTTAAGCTAATCGAGAAATTATGTTAAAAAATTAAATGAAATAAAAAAAGACAGAAAATGATCAACACACAATTCTACTTTTTAAGAGCACAACTGTTTAATTCCTTAAAATAATAGCATATTCTATACCCACACAGAGTATGGCCTAATTGTCATGACAGAAAACAAGGTGGGAAATGTAGTTTCAGGGAGGTGTGTTTTGAGTCGCTGTTTGGACAATAGTTGAGAAAATATCACCTGACAAACTCCTGCGATATAATTTTCATGAGAACCTCTGTAGCTCAGTGAATGAGATATACCTATCCATCATGAAGCATTTAACCAAGCGTGAATTCTTTTTTTTCTTTTCACTTGTTCCCACTTCTTCAGACTTTGTGCTCTTAAATTTCAACGCCATTATGTTGTTGAAGTGATTGTGTGGACAACTTCCTCCTTCAATTCCTCTTTATGTTAGACCTCTATTGTTTGAGGACACACATTGTTAAGGAAGCCATGCCATTATATTGGCCCAAGGAATATAGCTAGCATTTTATGCAATTGAAAAGCTAACTTTGTTTTGAGAGTTATTGTTAAATTAGGCCTAGTGTACCTTTTTTCTATACTGTACTAACAAGGGCCATTCATGCTTTCTTCAGCCAATACCAGGCATTGTTTTTCTGAATCTTTATTGTTCAAGACGAATACCAATTTACTAGTTTTCTGTCTTTAGGACTATCGAAAATATAACACATG
>CM030182.1:14877995-14960495 GCA_017639675.1 Aplochiton taeniatus
GCAGCGGTGGAAATATTCTACGCCTACGTGTCTGAGAAGCGCGAGGGTTTGAACTCGAGAGAGGAGGGGAACATAGTGAAAAAACTACTGCACTGACAGTCCAAACGTCCCGAACGCACCCGAACACTGAGCTCCGCCACCTAGGAGGTGGCTTTTGCATGCATGGCAGTCACTTGCTTTTAAAGCGACAACCACAAGTCCTATGCGCTTGGAAGAAATATGACTGTGTTTTGCGGGAACCCCCATGTTAACGCTCAGATATGATTAGCAGATGTCACCCGAGTCAGACATCGAAAACCATGCAGTGTTACTGTCACAGCTCCAGATGTTCGAACATGAAAACACATTCATTTTGCTAAATTACTTTTGTATTTATTAGACACGATGTACTATAGTAACTCCATATTTTGTAGTGACAAAATAATCATCAATGTTGTTCAGCAATTCAATGGCATGCTTAAATTAAAATGGTATTAAAATACCAGCACCATGTTGATTACTGTGTCTTTGGTGATAAAAAAATAACAATATATAATTCCCCTCTATCTCATGGAAACCCCATGCCTAATAAATCCAGAGTAACTTAATATGGGATTGATTTTAGAGAGTCACTCATCACCGTTACAGGACGGCTCGAAATGAAGACCACTTCTGTAAATCACTACGGCGATTGTGTTGAAGGTCAACCATCTACTTAGGGAAAAAGTGTTTTTTTCTGCATCAGACTGTTGTCCTTTCAAAACATATTATTCCATTAACATTTTATCACAGATTAAAAAGAGATCTCAAATATATACAACGTGGCACGAGGAAACGGACCCATCTATGCCCCACATGTTAATATTTACAACGCTATTAAAATATCCAGATCTATGCATGCAGAACTAGGTAGATGTAGCCTATAATAACGATGCAGATTAATGTAATGACAATTATTCGTTTATAGTCTATTGGCATGTTTAGGAGATAAACATAGGCAATCAGAAAATCTCGATTGCATCATGGGTAGGCCTCGGATAGGCTTGTGTCATGTTATGATATTTCACGCGTCAAGTAATTACTCATGTCCTCTTACTTAACAATTTAATCAACACTGTCAGTCATCTAACCTTTCTTTCATCACCCCGAAGTAATATATGGAAGTATCTTGCACGTCGTTATACAACTACACATCCTAAAAACGTAATGACGCTCTATGATTTATCCAAATGGGGTAAAAAAAAATAAAAGCATTCACTAGTAATAAAAACACACACACCCTTGCTAGCAAGCAGTAGGCCTAGGTGAGAAGTAGCCTATAGTCTATATGTTTTGCTTGTGTGCTTTTCAAAGCCGATTAGAGAAGATAGGATCTGGTTTCTCTCCTGTGTGTTCATGTGTAACTCAGAAAGAGGCGTTGGCAAAGTTAGATCGACAACGGTTTGTTCTATGCAAGGGCAGCACAACGGATATTGCATGCATTCGGATTATTTATTAACAATGCCGGCAAAATTAATCTAAATGAACACAACAACAAAAAAAAATAATGTCTATTCAACAAATTTTTCTTCTTACCTAGATTCCAGATGTGCATTCCAATTCATAAACAAGAATCCTTGAATATTTTCGTTAACTTTAAAAAAAACCTGAAAGTAGAAAGTCCCATATAGCCTAAAATACTTTATCTTCGAACTGTCTCGGTGCATCTCGCTTGGTCCACTCCTGTAAAATGAGTATCCGACTGGGCTGTGCACTTTTAAATCCCACAAAGTAGGCCTAAATAACAACCCTGGGAATAATAGCAAGGTACCAAGTTCTTGTTATAGAAAGGGAGAAAATTGAAACTAAACGCTGCATTTAGACAACCATTTTTGATAAGAGGATAATTGAGGCGCGACACTAGCATATAATTAGAGGATAATTTATGCTATATCCACTTTTATTCCACCCTCCCAAAATAAACTCAGTCCGTAATCATTACAGGCGAATTGTTCTTAATTTTATTGCAGCTATTTGAATAAAGTGTGGCGGCTAATCAAAGAGGTTTTGTTTGTAGCTGCCACCATAGTTACTTTTCCATCATAATTTAGAAATGAATGAATACCACATTAAATAAACGTGTTTTATTGGGATGAAAAAGTTGTAATCCATGTTTTATTCATACTGGCAAACCCATTGATAGTTTATATTAAGATAAAATGTGACAACCCAAAAACTGTATAATTTACATATGTGAGACCTCTTTTTTTCATCACAGACATGGTGCTGCCAATGTTTGACATTCACATTTGAAAGATAATGTAATTTCATGTTAATTGTTATTGACGCGTATTTGGCACACACTTTTTCGGAAATAATAGGTCAATCGCCTATTCCTCGAAGAAATATGGAGTCGCATATATTGTAGACTGGACATACAGGCAGTGTTCTCATATGGAATTTAAAATATAGTTTCTTGTTAGGGGAAAGAAAAGGAAAATCGCGCATTATGTGGGGCATTTGAACCAAATAAAATGTACTTAGCCATCCAAAATGCTTTTGATTTTGAGAGATTAGCGCGTGCGATACTTGTCTCGAGGAATTAGGCGTCTATCCCCACCATATATTATTTCCCCCACAGTTGTGACTGCGGTGAGAGCTGGTAAGGTGGGTTAACTCGCACTGAAGTCTCCGCGAGGCTCTGAGTTGATGACGTGTGGTTGAATGACCAATCGGAAGGCGCTGCCCTTTGGAGACAAACCATTTTACTTGTAGTGTCTGCATCAAGTCTGTAAGCAAGGGCTCAATTTTAACAGAATCCACCTTAAAATCTCTGCCTTAACTTATGCCCACCTTTCACCACATTAGGTGAGAATATCCGCGTAAAGACGAAAAAAGACTCTACGGAAAAATTTGGATGTTAACAGGACAACATCAGTTCGCTGAGGAGAGAGAGACAACAGCACAGCGAGAGAACCCATTTGGACTTGAGAGAAGGGGTGAGTGCTCTCAAGGCAGAAAATTTGATGATGACCATGACTACGATGGCTGACGGTCTTGAGGCTCAGGACTCATCCAAATCTGCTTTCATGGAGTTTGGTCAGCAGTCTCACTCACAGCAGAGCTCTCCGTCGATGGCCGCCAGCCACTACCCTTTGCACTGTCTCCACTCCGGCTCTCACTCTCACCATCAGCACGATAACTCCCCATATACCGGTACGAATTCTTACAACAGATCGCTACCGTACTCCTACGTGAGCCATCCCCACCACAGTCCGTACCTGCCATCTTACCACAATAACGCTGCAGCTCAGACAAGGTTAGACGGCACAGGTAAGACCCTTTTTCACGAACGATAATTCATATTTTTTATTAGAGTGCAAGAAACCCTAGTGGCAGATGTCTGTCCATATTACATTTTTTTTTTTTTTTTTTTTATGTTTGACTTTTGGCGTCTTTTCGGTTTGTAAATTGTATTACGCACAGTTCATACAAAAACATATTATGCACTGGGTGTACTGGCAACCGTCAAATTCTCACAAACTATTAGTAGAATTATCATCCTACTCTCTTTGAAAGTTGTAATTAGCATTTAATTGACATGTCATTACAAGCAATGTCGGCCAACTTACAATGACAGAAGATCCAATTTGCGGTCTTGACTTGAATGAGGCCAATACAACGTTAACGACGCCTATTAGTTGTTTTGGGGAATTTATGAAGCTTATCTATATTCCATTTCTCATTTTTATATTCTGGTTGAAGGCCTGGCTGGCATATGTCAGTTTTAATAGCTTGTTTTAGCACAAATAAAGCATGCCGTTTCTCTTTTTGTTGCAGAGCAGCAGAAGACGACAGTGATTGAAAATGGAGAAATTCGTTTCAACGGGAAAGGCAAAAAGATTCGCAAACCTCGGACGATTTATTCCAGTTTGCAGCTCCAAGCTTTAAATCACCGTTTCCAGCAAACACAGTACCTCGCACTACCAGAACGCGCCGAGCTGGCTGCCTCTCTTGGACTAACACAAACGCAGGTATTGACACCAGACCATGTATTCAAAACAAAAACGTGTTTTGTCATGATTATTATTATTATTATTATTATTATTATTATTATTATTATTAGACATATCCTATGTGCAATCCTGTTAGGCTATTTATCGTTTTATATCACAATAATATTTGGGTTTTCACTTTGATGAATGATGCTTTGCAATGAAATATCACAATGGAAAATATTATTTTGGCTAGAAAATCCTAAAGTTTGTTCTAATTTAAATTACTCATAAATCACTGTTTAGGTGTAGTACTATATGTATTGTTTAATTTTCAAACTTTCTTCAATTTTACGCAGGTGAAAATTTGGTTCCAAAACAAAAGATCAAAGTTCAAGAAGCTGCTGAAGCAAGGGGGCAATCCCCACGAGCTGGACCCTATGCCTGCGTCACTTGCTCTATCCCCGCGTTCGCCCACAATTCCTCCAATATGGGACGTTTCAGCGTCCACCAAGGGAGTAAATATGCCGGGCAACAGTTATATGCCTGGTTATTCTCACTGGTACTCCTCCCCACATCAAGAGTCAATGCAGAGATAGACTGACAAGGCGGGAAGGCCGGAGAGCCGAGTAGAGATCATTAAATCTCTATATCGACTTGTACCTTCACAATAATGTCCGTTAACCTCAAGACTGAAACAAGCCTGCACGATACATTTCAAAAACAGGCTTGGCTGCTCCTCTCCTGAAGGATAACTGAGGGCAAACTTCTGTGATATGACACAACAAAGGAACTAACCGTATTAACTTACATGGCTGTTCAGAGGAACTGCCTTTGTTATGCTTTCATTCATGTCAACATTTGACTGTCAATATACCAAATATAACAGTGACATTAAACGAATTTTGGCGAGGACTGCATCCATTCGCGTGGTTTTACACAAGGAATCAAGATTGTGTTGGAATATTGTTTGATTGTTTTTCCAACATGCAAAACTAAGCAATTTGTCTTTCTGTAAATATGTTCTGCGATAATAGTTGTACATACTTTTTATGTTTTGTCCAATGGAGTAAACCATGACTTAAATCAAAGTCTCCTGTGCCCTACATTCAAAAGCCACCACTTGTTATTTTAAATTAACACGAATTTATGATTATTTTAAGCCATTTCTCATGTGTTGGGTTATTAGGTTCAAGATTACAAAAATCTACATGAAAGGCATCAGTTAAAAGCATATTATTGAAAGATATAACCCGTATTTATTGATAATGGCATGATTCTAGATCTATTTAATCTCACCTTAAAACATTTAATTTAAAAAAGTGCATTATAGTCTTCGGGCTTTAGGAAATTCACTTACCCTATATATAGAGCTTGTCTCCACATTTACCCCGAGAAAGACACTCGCTCCAAGCCCACTTTATCTTGTCATTTTCTGCCTCAATTATTAAGAGTATTGACACAATGTTTTTCTCCAGTCTCTAAGTCCTAATGCAAGACGCTAAATGCCAAGCTCCACGGGATCGATCTTGAACAAAGCATCCAGCTGCAGTCTGGTTCAATATGAAGGAGATATTTGGGACAATTTATGGGTTTTATCCAAGTGAATTTTTCCCCCTCATTCTCATAAATGCAGGCATAATTAGGGTAATTTTTGATGTAGCCCGCTGATTACAGCGTTTTTACCGTCAAAGATAATTACCTGTAATTTTCTACCACTTTTAATACTAAAAGGCATCTTTATTTGGATTTGAGGTAGCACAGACGGAACAAAAGAGAAAATTATTCGGTTATTCATATACAAATTGCTAAGAGGAGTGAACGCTTGGGATATTATCTGAAATTACAACGTTGAAAGGGAACATGAGAAAGCTTCATGCAGCTGTCAACTCGTGGATGCCCTATACTAGCACATAGAACACTTAGGGACAGTTATAGGTCCCATATAACTGCTTTTGACATTTCCAAAAATATCTTTCTTTATTTGAAATGTAAAAGAAACAAACTGTTTTCCGATACAGCTTTCGAGACGCCTAAAAATATAATCAATATAGAATGGTCATCATACGGTTTCATTGTAGACCAACAAATTTAGGCAAAATCTGTAAAAAAGGTTGCGAATAGATAGGGTTAGCTATAGCTTATGCAGGCGGCTCAGATACATTATACTGTAATGACATTCTGAAGACAAAGTCTAAACTGAACTTAGGAACAAGTAAATTGGGAGAGAGAGAGAGAGAGAGAGAGAGGGGGGTGAAGAGAGCAAAACATCGAGTGAGGGAGAGAGGTGGGGTTTAAGAAAGTAGATGTCAATATGACCTCGCCTGTGTGGTCTCTCGCAATAGCTGAATAATATACGCTGTACCCGATGTATAGGCCTAATGTAAATTGTCTCATATTAACAAGACATGCATCTTCAGTATAACGTACTGGCAGATAGAGATTTTTGAAAAGACACAATGAAAGCCCGAAAAAAATGGTACCGCCTATGCAATAGCCTATATGCGAAAACCATAACTGTAAACCAGTCTTTTTGTTGAATTTAATTTGTATCCATCAAATTTCCAACTGTCTGTCCAACAGTTCTGAACGAGATGAATAAACAAGATTCTTGATTGAAACATTTTTAGTTGAACAAATAAGTGTCCCCATTTTTAAAGACACTATAAGGAAATAAATATTATCTTACCTTTCTATAACTTTGTCAAAAACCTTAGCATCGGAAGGGAGAACTACCATAGTGCACGCTTTTACTGCTCGTGGTTGAATACGCAAATCCAGGTGTGAGAGTGTTTGCACACCCCGGTACCTCTTATATTGCCTGCAAAATTAGCCGGTATTACTGTCACTGTTTAGTGATGGCGAGCTTGAAAAAGCTCTCTGCAATCAAGAACCAAGCGCATCTTTGCAAATTATAGATAATTGTCAATGTCCAGATTATGATAATGGCAGCCTAATCCTAGAGAATAATTATTGTTGAGTGTAACAGTTGAAGCTGTCCAGTATGAAAAAAACAACTGTCATTATTTAGACTCGATTTGCAGGGAAAACTCGCTGAGTGGAAAATGTTCGGTTGGAATTTAACGGGGCTCTCGATATAATAGCACGGTGTGTGTGCATTTGTGTATGTGTGTGTGTGTGTGTGTGTGTGTGTGTGTGTGTGTGTGTGTGTGTGTGTGTGTGTGTGTGTGTGTGTGTGTGTGTGTGTGTGTGTTTGACAGTGTATGTGATAACGTGGGCCTTTTCTCTAGTGGGTCTAGTGGTACAGGCAATGTAATTAGTGTACTGCGCCAGGAAGTTGCAAAAAGGCACATAATGTTTTGGATTAAGCATGTGAAAACATTTTATTTTTCTCAATCAATGTCCAAGTGCATGCATGCGCTCTTACAACAAGAGCGTGTGTGTGGTTTGTATCTTTAAGAGATGTAATTGAGAAATTGGTTAAATTGATAGTTTCCAAAACTTCTGAAGGCTAGCTATATAAAATCTGATTTTTGGTTTATAATTTGGTTTCACAGTAACAGAAGGCCTTTACACTTGGTAGGCCTATAGCAACGAATAACAGCGGGTGAAATGTTGAGGATTGTATTTTACACGGAAGGTCTGATGGAGGTGGGCTGCAGCGAGTAGCACAACGCTGGAGCCGGTCTACCCCCACAGGAATGCGGATTGTCTCAGATCTTCGTGCCACCCCTTGCCTCGCCTTCTCTCTTCCATTCAAAGCCGCCAATTGTAGGCGACACAAAGGGAGCGCAAGTGTCTGCAGGCCGTTTTAGGAAGGGGTTTATTCATGCAACTCATAAGAGAATACATTTCTTAAATATAACGCTGGTAAAAGAATAATTACGAATAGGCTGTATTCCCTTAATTTATAGATGCATATAGTAGCATATCAGTACAGACCACTGTTTCAACTCCAATGTTTGAGGTGAAAAAGCCCTGCAAGAGAAATCACTGATCATGCATGTCTGAAATGAATGCCTATGATCCCTTCATTGATATGAATATTTTGTTGTACGCTATTGGCCTACGGGCAGTACTGGACTCAATCATTATATGCTGAAATGACAACCACAAAAAACATTTCAAACGTTTTAATAAAAGAAAACGTAGCAAATAGTTTGGTCTGATATCCAACAGACCTCTCAAAAACGGTGCTCCAATGTATATATTGCAGCTCTCGAAACATTCATTGAATTAAAACTTTAAAAGCGACAATCGGTCGTGTATCAGCTCATAACGAAGACATAAAAAAAAGCAATCCAAAAAAAGGAGTCAATTTCGGAAGTTATACAATGGCCCATAGGGACCTTTTGTTATTGTCTGCGTGGTCTGGTAAGATGATTAATGCCTACGGTAAAATGCAGTTAATAACTAAATAATTTTATGTTATTTATATTCTAAGTCCAACAGAAACTTGCAGCTTCCAACAATAGCCTAAGGGTATCTATCTGTATGGAGTAGGCCTACATGTGATTTTTCTGTGCAAATAAATGAAAGGATATGACGTTCATCAGAGGTCCGACTTTGTCCATTTAAAACGTTTAATAGTCTTCAAAAATGCAATAAATTACATGCACACATTTACACATTATACACGTTTCTTCTATGACTGTCATCAAATACATTGCATATTCCTCTGAAATTTTAACACGAGTCCAATACAAGGGAGAGAGGAGAAAAAAAAATAACTGCAGGCTTTCAATATAACGTCCCGGCTCCCAGAGCTAAAGAGTGCTGTATCGAATTGGGGGCTTGTAGGTTCATTGATGCAGCCGCAGATGAGTACCACGACCCGGGGTTTTCCAAAAAGGTAGAGGAAGCCACCGTGTTGATGTTTTGTGGCTGGTGGCTATGCGGCCTGGAAGGACCCTGCGTATCCCAGATTGCAGGAGACTGCGGGGAGTTGCACACCATTGGGTCGCTGGAACTGGGGCTGTGCTCAGGCGGAAGCTCGCCGTTTTTCATTATCTTCTTGAGTTTCGACCTTTTGTTTTGGAACCAAATTTTAACCTGGAAAATAAAATACATATGTAAGTATAAGCATTCAAAAAGTCGAACATGCTCTCAATCCGCATCTGTATGCGTATTGGCACCGAGAGAGACAATGCGATTAAAAAAACATTGTATTTTGTTTTATAAATATTTTATCCTAATATTTTTGTATTATTTGTAATCACACATAATCACCTACAAATGTTGAATAAAAAATCGGTAATATAGAGGGCCTTGTAGCCTACCTGTGTTTGCGTAAGTCCCAAGGAAGCGGCGAGCTCAGCTCTCTCCGGCAAAGCAAGATACTGTGTGTTCTGAAATCTTCTCTGCAGGGCCGCGAGCTGGAAGCTGGAGTATATTGTGCGCGGTTTTCGGACTTTCTTGGGCTTGCCGTTAACCATCCTTACTTCAGGCTCGGCTACTTCTTTTTCTGCTGGAAAAAACAACGAACTCATATGAGAAATAGAATTGGGAATGTACTAAGATTTTCTTTTAAACAAAAATAGCCTAATAGACTACTCCCCGTTACGTAAAAGTTTACCCTTTTTATTCACTGACATTACAGCATATTTTCGGAATTTGTTATCAATGTTTTTTTGTTGTTTTTTATTTTACCAATAAATAAAATTGCTTTCTAGTATATTCTAGATATTGTTACCTCCACCATGCATACTTCATTCTCTAAAAAAATAAAATTAAAAAAGAAGCAGAGCGCATGAGTCTTACGCTGACAATACATACATTATAACAAAAAACTGCTGAATTAATTTTAAATGCAAGAAAGCCTACCTTGTGGACTTGGTTGAGGATGTACTCTGCTGTAAGTTCCAGCATATTGATGATATGCAGAGCTTGTGTATGAGCTGTAATCTGGGTAAGATTTTGCCGTGTAATTTCCAGTGGATCCATTTACACCGTGATATTGGTACTGATAAGTATTGAGCGGTTTCCCATACGATGTCGAGTTTGGTGAACAATAGCCATGGTGAACTCCACCCGCAGGGCTATAGTAGCCTGAATCCGTGGCTGTCGACTCCGGTAACGTAGGAGATTCCTGAGAAGGGTGATGCATGGTGGAAATCTGAAAAGGGTTTTGGAAGTCTGCAGGTTTAACACTAGGAATCCTTCGATCGAATACTCCAGTCATAGTTTGAATAATACAAAAAAAAAAGCTTGGACAAGGGAACAGTCTGATTTCCAAAAAGACGCGTAAAGACTACACTAGCATTGTTTGAGTGCTCTTACGCCGACGGACTCTGTCGAAGACTGTTGCCAGCCTCACAGCAAAGACTTGGTTAAATCCTGAATAGCGCTCTTACGCACTGCAGGGAGGATCTGGTTCCATTGGCCAAGGCGCGCGCAGACAACAGCTACACCCTTTCTCGTTCGAGTTTGCCATGGGAAATGATTCAGAGTGTACATTGTTTTGTTTTTACTTGTCAAAGCACGTAATTGAATTGATTGTCTAGTCATCGATTAGAATTTGTATCAGTCCCAGTGCATACTATACAAAAGAAGACCTGTGCTGCAGGATTAGACATGCAATGTCTTTGATAATCGGTAAACAGATTACATTCCAAATACAAAAAAGGCCGTGACAATCAAAACATGAAAAAATTAAATAAAAAAATATTTCAATTAATCAATTTGGATTAATTCAATATAGGCTACCATTGTGAAACATGGGCACATGGTACGCATGCGACATGTACGCTTATAAACGATTTAGTCTATTTAGAACTATTTAGAAACTACCTTTCGTTTGTATTGTTTACTGTGATGGTCTTCGAAATAGGCCCTGGGACAATAGTCTATTCAGTACGCTATCACATTTTAAAAGATAGGCCTATGAGATAATACAACTCCCTACAAGATAATATTTTGTTCCTATTGTTGTTTATACATACACTTACTTTCTAAGATGCTGGTTGGTAGTCAAAAAAAGTCTAAATTGCAATAAGTCACCTTTCTTTATCATGCTTATCAAGCGTGCAATTATATACAATTACAAAACGGTGAAACAGAGCACGTGTGAAAACGGTTGGAAAAGGCCAATTTAAACGAAACAGATTTCTATGGGTTTAGATCCACATCACTGAACGTGATCATAAGAAAGGAATATGTTACGGTAAAAAGGCGCCGCTTAGTGGTGGTTATAGGAATGATCAAAACAACAAAACTAAATCAGTAGAAAAAAAGGCAGAGAAAACGACACGATTTTGCGATATAGTAGGCCTAATAAAGAACATAAGTTTGTGAGCAACAGCATTGCCGAATCCGGCGGGTATGAGTGATATATGATAGCCTACTAATAATACTATTACTAGGCCTACTACAACTGGGCCGACTACACAAACTGCCAGGACTACTAATTATACATTTCAGACCGCAGATGTCCCATTTATCAATTAGCCTATATGTTGTTTTCTTAAAACCTCGCCTGTTTGACGTAGCCTATTTAAATATGACATTTGTATAGGCCTATGTCCAATGCGATAGGCTACTCCATGAAAATATTGGCGATAAATGAAATGAATTCTATAACAAGCAAAATATTGTCGTTTGTTGTTATTAGGCCTACATTTATTTAAAATCCATAAATCCCCGTGATGTTCATTTAAAATATATGTATATATTTTATAGAAAATTAGCTTTGGCGTGCTCATCTTAGGAGATCATTCTACCAGCAGGTGGCAACATCTTTCTCCTTGCTTTTCGTCATTGCCAGTGCTCTGCACTGGAAGTGTTCGTTACTTCCTGATACAAATGGCGAGCATGATGGATCCAGGATCACAGACCGGGCTCTTGTCAAGAGTGATTTTTCTTTTAGTTCTTATGCATAACACTGGATTTTCACTTGCCGTGTCGGAGCCAGGCAAATGGATCCTTACCGTGAATAGCGTGCGTTTCTATAACTTTCTCTCTTTCGCAAGTCCTGTGAGCTAACCTACGTCATTAGTTATTATCGATGAATTAGTAGGAAGTTAGACACATCTTTTTGTTTGGCATTGTTGTTATTCGAGGTATTCGAGCATAAATTGTGCCATTATGTTTTTAAGATCTTGCCAGTAGCGTAGGCAATGACAGCGACAATGAATTTTATGTGCCTGATCACTGTAGGTGTGAGTCACTGTTTCTCTTTTACCATATCACTCCACTTCTGAGATGTTTAGTACATTGAGCACACGGACTCATACTTCTCAGACTGAATTTCACACAATGTTGACACGCTAATTTAAAGCTATTTGAAGACAAAATGAGTGTTAGGTGCTTACTTAACTTTCGTTTTAAAAAGCAGTGGAACCTGTTTTCCCGTTTAACCTGTTTAACACAAACGTTAGATTGCATGGGAGCCCCACCTATGAATCCCGTCCTTAAGACGCTTCATAGCTGGATTGAAACGTGTGAATTAAGGAAGCAAAATGACTGTGACTGTGAGTGGGAGGGGGTGAATTTAATTTCCAAAGCGATGATTGCAGCATAACTGGTTGAGTAGCTTAGACATATATTTAATTCCCCTGAATTGTATCCATTGGCATTTTGTTCTACACAGATAGATTTCCCATTTTTTTACTAAAACTAGTCGTATAGTAGAACAGGGTATGTTAGCCATTGTTGGATTGTGCTACATCTTATTTCTCCTATTTCTAGGCTTCCCGCACCAGACATCAACAATCTTCTCAGTTTTTCACATCAAGTAAAGAAGGCTCCGAATCTTTATTCTAGACTTTTGGATCTCATCCTCTTATTTCCTGATCAATTTGACTAGAATTGTCTTTACATAGAGATTATTAGGAATTTGTAGGAGATTTGATGGCGGTTGCGATGCATTTCGTTATTTCTTATGTAGCACCTAACATCGGCTCCTTGCTGGGATTTTCTTCTTCAGGAGATTGTGAAGAAGCAGACGTTTTTCCTCTTCCCAAAGACGATGTTCAACGGCACCCTAGTGCACCTCAAATGTAAGGGAAACCCAGTTGTTACATTGTGAAGTTGAAAGCAGCTTCCATTAAATGGATGAGAAAAGAGACTCACTACTGATCTCTCTCTCTCTCTCTCTCTCTCTCTCTCTCTCTCTCTCTCTCTCTCTCTCTCTCTCTCTCTCTCTCTCTCTCTCTCTCTCTCTCTCTCTCTCTCTGTCTCTCTCTCTCTCTCTCTCTCTCTCTCTCTCTCTCTCTCTCTCTCTCTCTCTCTCTTTCTCTCTCTCTCTCTCTCTCTCTCTCAGTGTTGGAATGTGTCCCCTCAGTTCAGCTCAACGTTTCGTGGTACCTGAGAAACTCTCACTGCTATGACGAGGTCTTCGGCCTGGATGTGAGTGTATTCTATTCAATTTTTTTCAAGTCCTTTTTTTATGACCAGTCGTTAAGAGCGTCAGTGTCTGGCTGATGTGTTCGAATGTTCACCCGTGGCAACCGTTTCCCTGACCACAGCCCTCGAAGGCGGGGACGTACTTCGGGACAACGGCGGTCAGACAGACCGGAGGAAGTGGCTACTACACCTCCCACCAGTACTCCCTGCAAGAGTGTCATACACATGCAAACCCCAACGCAGTAAAACACACACACACACACACACACACACACACTATAGAAATATACAAGTGTTTTCATTGCTTTGAAGCTGTTATGACCCTGTGTTTGCATTCCATTTAAGTTTGGACTGGAAGTGTTCGATGAGCCTATCAAACTCACTGAGCCGATCCCAGAGAAGGTGAGCGGGTTGATGTCAGAGAGAGGAGGAGGAGGAGGAGGAGGAGGAGGAGGAGGAGGAGGAGGAGGAGGAGGAGGAGGAGGAGGAGGAGGAGGAGGGGGGGGGGGTTATCAAAGAGGCAGTCACCCCATATTTAGTCAGTAAATGTAACTTTCGTCAGTACACAAGAGACCAAGTGTGTGTGTTCTCATCTCTTCCCCTTGACTTTTTGTTCATGTCTCTCTCTCTCTCTCTGTCTGTCTGTCTCTCTCTCTGTCTCTCTCTCTCTGTCTGCCTGCCTCTTAGGTGGTAACAACAGAGAAGGCCCCCTCTAAAGATGTGAGGAGGAGGAGGGAGGTGCAGGCTCCTACATCCAAGGCTCCGGGGAACAAGGCCCACGTGGAGAAGGCTGCGGGCCCGAACAAGAGCCCAGGTCTGACTAAAGACAAGGTCAGGAACCCTCCCATCCTTCTGAAGCGTCCACCCCCCCCCCCCCCCCCCCCCCCCACACACACACACACACGCACACACACACACACACACACCTTTTCTCTTTTCGACACCTGTCAAGCTTGCTTTATTTCATTGGGCTAACAGCATTGCGTTCGCCACTCGCATTAAATGCCGCAAAGCCAGACCAGAAAGGCTTTTGATGACGTTGGGACCGAATGGGCCGCCCTTAAGGCTGTCACAAACCGCAAGCTGCTCGGCTCTGTGTGTTTGCTGTTGTTTGCGTGGCCTACTGCGTGTACCAAAGAGGGCGTGTGCTGTTTGGTGTGTCTGCTGCAGCAGCAGCAGCAGCAGCACTTCGACGTGGTGGCCCAGACGTGGGAGGACGGGCCCTACATGTTCATCTTACACGTGACAGACAGCCGGGACAAGAGCAAGCCCGCCGCCGCCGACTGGAGCGTACAGTGTAAGACGTGTCCCCGCACGCGCGCCCACACAAGTCTATGGAAAACACACACAACCACGGTCACTCTTCATGGACGACGCAGGAGTAACGCTCTCTCTCTCTCTCTCTCTCTGAGCTGTTCGTGTCATAGTCTCTTGTCTAACTTTTGTTTTCCTCATGTGTGTGTGTGTGTGTGTCTCTGTCTTTCTCATTGTGTAGTCCAGGTCAGTATGAAGGGTCCCCATGACTACATCTCTGCCTCAGAGTGGCCCCTCATGATCGTAAGTCCGCCGTCACTCTCCGACACACACCTCACATTTACACCTCAGGCCTTATTGTTGTTACACCATGTACCTGATTTCCATCCCTAACCCGTTCCATTACCCCCTATCCCATACGGTCGGATTGTACGCTTGGGCCCATGCTATGGGTACCCTAAAATAATGCACACCTCCATCAAATCTGTTGAAAGCTGATGTTTAAATGCTTACTCAACCAATACCATTAGACACTGTCCTTTACTATACGGGGGTACCTTTGTGCCCACACTTCAAGTACCCTAGAATAAGGTACACCTTCATCAAACCTGTTGGAAGCTGATCATTACCTAACCAATGCCGTTGCACACTGGTCTATGGTATGAGATTGTACCTTGACTTTAATTCTCATCTAAAGTAGGGTGATTTGTGTTTGGAAAAGTTAGATAAACATAATTAATTATTGTTATGGTTATTATCTATTACTCCACACCTATCTTTATCCTGGAACATAACCCAGAGACAAAGACTAAACATGTGGAAGTTTAACTGTGTAGTGTAGCTGGTGTTAGTCCTGTGGGGTTTGAACACACTCTTAATGGAATGTGTGTGTGTGTGTGTGTGTGTGTGTGTGTGTGTGCTTGGGGTGTGTGTGTGTGTGTTCCTCTGTGTGTGTGTGTGTGTGTGTGTGTGTGTTTGGGGTGTGTGTGTGTGTTCCTCTGTGTGTGTGTGTGTGTGTGTGTGTTCTTTGTGTGCCCTATAGTTCTACATGGTGATGTGCATCGTGTACGTGGTCCTGGCCGTGCTGTGGCTGGCGTTGTCCGCCTGTTACTGGCGGGACCTGCTGAGGATCCAGTTCTGGATCGGGGGGGTCATCTTCCTGGGCATGCTGGAGAAGGCCGTCTACTACGGCGAGTTCCAGAGCATACGCTACGATGGCCTGTCAGGTAGGGGCCGCGACCCCCCCCCCCCCCACACACACACACACACTTGCATATACCCACGTGAATTAAACAAAAAAACTAAGAAATAACATAAGTTAGACTTAATAGTGGTAGGAATAGAATTCGTTTTTCAATAGTAGTGTATTTTTCATATCTGCCGACTAAACTGCTCTTGGCAATGGCAACGGCCATTAAGTTGCATTTTAACGTCCCCTCTTCTCTGCAAACTTACAATCGCAGAAGCTCTGAGGAAATCCTTTGTATTTCTGTACACAATGGACGACGCAAATACAATGTATTATTTGTGCGACATGGCTGTCTGTCAAGGGTTTCTTGCTGCTTCAAGATCTTGCGATAATCCAAAGTAATTTACACCTGCGGTGTAACGTTGTGTTGTAATGTGTCCCCCTGAAGTCCAGGGGGCGGTAGTCTTTGCGGAGGTGCTGTCCGCGGTGAAGAGGACTCTGGCCAGGGTGCTGGTCATCATCGCCAGCTTGGGCTACGGCATCGTCAAGTGAGTCCCTCGCCGAGTTCCCAGCGTTCAGGGTCACTCCTCCAACATTTCGGCTCTGCGTTTACGATGTCCGAACTCCTATCCCTATAACTTGTCTTTAAAGCTGTCCAGAAAAAGTCTTTTTTTTTTAAAAATAATACAAGAAATGGGGAAATTGAGCGGGTTTGACGATTTGAACTCAGACCCATTCCCTGTGCAGTTTTTTTTTATGGAGTCCCTATCTCTAGAGAGCATGGTAGGTGGGGTTAGCTTTGATTGTTTGAACAGTGATAAACCTGTGACTAACTAGCAGATCCCATCAAGTCGTCGCTGGTTTTCTGGGTTTGACAGCCTGTCAGTGGAGGATCAGACGCTGGTCTCTCTTTAGTACGCCGCATAGGGTTCAAAGGGGAGGTTGACCTCCACTAACCTCAGGCGCTTATCCAAAATAACTGATAGATAACAGTTGCCAACAACAAAGATGAACGAATTGGACCGCTTTCTCTTTTTTTACTGTCGTGCTTGTGCTGGCGCCTGCTGTCCACTAGAGGGCCAAGCAAGACGTCACTATTGGAGTTTCAATGTTTCGTGTTTCATCCTGACATGATAGGGTCAACACAACGCTGGTGGTGTAATATGCCTCTTTTTTTCTGTTTTCCTCTCTTTCCTCTTCCCTCCCTTCTCACAGACCCCGTCTAGGAGCTTTGCTCCACAGGGTGGTGGGAGTAGGACTGCTCTACCTCATCTTCTCTGTCGTGGAGGGCATCCTGCGAGTCAACACCGTACGTTATGCGCGTGTGTGTGTGTGTGTGTGTGTGTGTGTGTGTGTGTGTGTTTGTGTTTGTGTTTGTGTGTGTGTTTGGATCCTAACCTGTGTCTTCCTGCTTAGGACCAAGGGGACAGTGGAAGCAGACTCATTTGTGACATAATACTGGCCTTCACTGACTCCTGCATTGTCTGGTGGATATCCTTTTAGCCTGTAAAGACACACACACACACACACACACACACACACACACACACACACAGAGAGAACCGGAGTCCCTTTCCAGCCCCACAGTTTCTCCCTGCCTCCGAGTCCTTGGTGTTATTTTTCTTTTAAGTCTCTCCTGCCCTTTCCCAGTTTGACATTGCGGTAGCCATCTGCCCCTGCCATTCAAACTTTGTTCTTTGCTACTGCACCGCCTTATGCATGTACAGAGCAGGAACTATATCAAGCTCACGCCATTGGTCGACCCGAGTCCGAACCAGAGATGTGTCATTAGTTGGCAGGGTTCATCTGAATGAATCTACTCCGTTGTTCCATCATTCTTTACTGCATCAACTCCCAAAATGCATTCAGCATTTTATAAACATTCTCCATCATAGCATAGTTACCGCTCTTTGCCACTATATGGCAGTCTAGTAGCATCAACAGTGGTAGATTGGAAAGCAGGCTAGTCCAGTCCAGTCCAGTCGAATTCGGTCCAGTCCAGTCCAGCCGAATCCGGTCCAGTGTGGTACTGCGGTGTGACTGTCCGTCCCGAGATGAATTAACCTCTCTCTCTCTCTGTCTCTGTCTCTGTCTCTGTCTCTCTCTCTCTCTCTCTCTCTCTCTCTCTCGACCGTCTGATTGCATGTGGATTTCCGTTCTGGTGTGAGTGATACTGCCCTTCTTCCTTTCACTTAGCCCTCTTTTCCCCCTCCTTCTCTCCAATCCCCCCCTTATGCTCTATGCACCTCCTACCTCCCTACCTCCTTCCCCTCCCTGTCTGTCTGTGGTCCAGGCTGAAGATGACGTGGTCCTCCTGGCTGCTCTACCTCTGGCTGCTCTCGACTCTACCCTCTGCTGGTGGATATCCCGTACTGCACCTCCCTCCTGCCACGCCCTGTTCCCTTATCTCTCCGTTTCTCTCCCTCTCCTATATCTCTGTTTCTCTCTCTTTCTTTCTCTGTGTTTCCCTCCCTTTCTCTGGGTCTCTCTCTCTCTCTCTCTCTCCTACCCCTCTTTTTATCCGGTGTTTTCTCTAGTCATAGAAAGTGAAAGCTCTCGTCCTCTTCCTTTCCACGTTTTTCTTTCCGCTCCCCCCCACCTTCGCCCCAGCTCCTAGAGAAGTCGTCCCAATTCCCACCCACTCGTTACGCCTTTTGGGGGAGATCTCCACAGTCGGAGAGATTGAACGATGTTTCCTAATGACGCCCAGATGGCTCGACATGGAGGACACCGCGGACTGGAGCCGCCTTGAGGCTCGTCTGGTGTCTGACGAAGCACCGCTTCCCCTTCTTATGTCTGTTCCAACTCCGAGCGCGACGCGGATGGAGGCTAGGTGTGTCTATGAAGAGGGCCTTTGTCAGCTCCTCGGAGACAGGGGGGCCGGGAAAAACCACTGTCAGCGAGTTTAAAAAAACGTCTTGGAATGGAGACGGGCAGTACCGTACGGTCATTCAAGCGGACTATTTCACCCAATAGGCTCCCGGATTAGGAGAAGCAGTTAGGTGTATTCTGAGGGTCGGGTCAGGAGAGTTGAGGTTCAGACGGAGGGCGTTTCCACGGCGATGCCGTTATGAAGAAGACATCAACAATGAGTTATTTGAGTCCATATCTCCCACACTCTCTAGTAAGGAGTATATGGGCTCTTTGGTCGCTGGAAATGTAATGTAGTTACCATTGGAAGTTGTGAGTGTGGGTTCTGACAGACGGTGGTCACGCCTTTGTTATTTTACTGAGGAAATGGCCTTTGGTAGGCCTTTGTTTCTGGAAGTGTGTGTACAAGTTCAAGAGTTTATTGTTTGTGTGCTACAAGTACCAGTACATTGGAATTCTTACTCCCACTCTTCTCGCAAGTATACAATAAGCCTTTTATGATTAAAATAAACAATTTACAGTTAAATAAAAATAAGACGACTGTAAGTTAAAGTTACAGTGCGAGCATTTGGTGTTGACAACGTAAGTGGCGTGAAGTATTGTTCATGACCGTATTGCCTGTAATAATTATAAAGTGACTTTCAGTGTATAATGAGGTGCAGTGTTTTCTGTTGGCAGCTGGGAGTGGTAGTCCTTCACAGACGGCGGTCAGGTCTTTGTTATTTTACTGAGGACGTGGTCTTAGGTAGACCTTTGTTTGTGAAAGTGTGTGTCCAGTGTTTTCTGTTGGGAGCTTGGAGGGGTACTCCTTCACACACATCTTTGTTATTTTAGTGAGGACATGGTCTTAGGTAGGCCTTTGTTTGTGAATGTGTGTGTGTGTCCAGTGTTTTCTGTTGGGAGCTGGGAGTGGTTTTCCTTGACAGCATGCGTTCACATCTTTGTGAGTCTGGCCCAGACCATGAAGCTGCTGAAACTGAGACGCAACCTGGTGAAGCTCTCTCTCTTCCGACACTTCACCAACACCCTCATCTTCGCTGTCATAGGTCAGTGTGTGTGTGTGTGTGTGTGTGTGTGTGTGTGTGCTTGGGGGAGGGAGGGAGGGAGAGCGAGAGCGTGTTCTGCTCCGGGAGAGAGTGCCATTCACTTTCACTTCTGTTTCTTTAATGTGATTTGACTTGAGTGGATTAATGCATCTATGTCAATATTTATCTGTCCATTATGCTCTAATCTAGCCTGTACTGACGTGTGTGTGTCACTTTCAGCCTCGGTCATTTTCATCATTTGGACAGCCAAGACCTTCAAGCTGTCAAAGTGCCAGGCTGTGAGTAGAACACACCAGTTCCCTCCCGGGATGAACCCATCAAACTTGCTATTGGAGAGATCACAGGGAGATTAGCTTGATTGGCCTTCTTCTGTGCCCTCCCTCCTTTCTCTGTAAATGATGACAATCTAAACAATGATGACAAACGAGGACATTGTTATAAAATATCAAACAAGGAGTGGGTTGATAAAGCAAAGTCCAGTTTATAATATATTAACCAAATTACTACCCCTGTTCAATCTCTTGCTCACTTTCTCTGTCTCTCTCTCTCTCTCTCTCTCTCTCTCTCTCTCTCTCTCTCTCTCTCTCTCTCTCTCTCTCTCTCTCTCTCTTTCCCTCCCTCTGTAGGACTGGAGAGAGTTGTGGATAGAGGATGCATTCTGGCGATTCCTCTTCTCTTTTATCCTATTGGTCATCATGTTCCTATGGCGACCATCAGCTAACAATCAGAGGTAAGTACACAACTTGGTCTTTTATCAACACCAGTGAACTACCAACTAATATCAGATCTGTACAAACAACTAGCTAACTACCAACTAATATCAGATCTGCACAAACAACTAGCTATTTATATCGTCCCAAAACATCAGTACAGTCCTTAGTATAAAACAGTGTTTTTTTAAACTGAGTGTGTGTGTGTCAGGTATGCGTTCAGCCCTCTAGTGGATGAAGATAGTGATGAGGAAGACAAGGAACAACTTATCAATGAGGCCTTTGGTAAGACCCTTCCTCGCTCCAACTGCTATTCCTGGGTACATTCTAATTGGCAATTATCTTTTCTTTCCTAGCCCCTTTCCCCTCTTCCTAGATAACATTTTTAAGACAGCTCAATTTCATAATACACAGGATATGGTGTTATAATGCCCATTATGCCTTAAAACCACATTGAGCACTCTAAAAAACAATATTTAGAAAGCATTTGGGTTGAGAGCAGATATGTCATTGGGGTTTTCAAGTGGGCACCTTCCACCTTGGGGGGCACCTTCCACCTTGGGGGGCACCTTCCAGCTTATATACGCTCTCGGCACGGCCAGATAAACAATAAACAATCAAAAACGATTTATTGAGCTGTGTGATATCCCTGACCCTGCAGGCGCTTGAGCCCGCTCTGCAAGGATACTTACTGTCACCTGAAAAGAAAAAAAGGAAAGAAATTAAGTTATAGGTTTGGAGACTTGGGAAACAGGAAATGACTGTGTTTGTGTGTGCGCCATTTCCAGATGGAGTGAAGATGCGGGGTCTGAAACCTGAGACCAACGGAACGCCGAAGCCCAACAAAGTGGTGAGCCCACACTCTTAAACACACTCAGAAACACACTCTTAATGACACTCTTAATCATACTCTGGCTTGGCTGCTGTGTAGTGGATCTGCCCGGGATTGAGCACATAAACAAACATGGCTGCCAGAGTTAGCCACGTAGCTAACTGTTAGCTAAAGTCACACTGCTATCAGCCAGCACGGCCTTACCAACTGTCACTTTTTAGAAATTGTCAAGGAATTCCAAGTAAAAAAAAACGTTGAATCGCTGTTGTTTTCGTTTTTTTGTATACTATATGCTGGGATTTAACTCTAAAGTGAAAATGGCGACCTACCTGTTACTACGATGCGTGGTGGTCCATTTCATAGGTTTGAGAAAGCCTCTGGGACCAACTCCAGTGTCTGTTAGTTACCTATGAATTACAGAAGCAGTTCAGGTAAGGTTTCATTAAATGGCTGTTCTTCACAGGACGAGGATCTGAAATGGGTTGAGGAGAACATCCCCTCGTCAATGGCTGATGTGTAAGTCAACACACTCAGAGTCATTTTACAATTTTACAGCCATCTTAATAGGTCAGTAAATGCCTGTTATTGTACCGGTCAAATAGTCTGTTTGTTTTCTTCCCGTCTCTCAGTGCCCTGCCTCCTTTGCTGGACTCAGACGAGGTAAGACAAACACAGTCACTGTTTTAACGTACTTCTAGAGTTGCTCGTTGCATATCTTAGGGAGAAAAGTATTCAAACCACTGCTGTGAGGTATCTGAATGTTGTGTGCACATGCTGCCATCATGTAGGCTCTGCAATTGATTTAAAGAAAAGACCATGTTCTTTCATGTCCGGTGCTTCATGTTTAAACAGCAGAGGGCGCTGTCCACCAGTCCAACGGCAACAGTAACCACGGTTACGTCACACTGTTTACGCTCCCCGTTGTCTTGGCAAACTGAACAATAAGACGGGGGTGGCGGGTGAGGTGGGGGCTGTCGACGGGGTTGTGTGTGTGTGTGTGTGTGTGTTTTGTGTGTCTGCTGGGGAGGGCATTTTGTCTTTCCATTGTTGCGTAGCCCTTCCATACAGAATCTTCCCTCCAAATCAGCCATTTACGATTCTCCATGCATCCGCGTTGCACTGACGGCAACAGAGAGAGCGTACAGCGCCGCTAATGTCTATGAAATCCATACTACCTATCCATAATAGTAACAACCAATTGAAGAGACAATGAACAGCTATTAAGCGCCACAGTACACAGGCAGTTACAGCATGGCCATGTACTGCAGAGACTTACTGATTCATCTTAGCATTTATGCAGAATCTCCATAGCCATTATAATGAAGGTCTGAAATGAATTTCTGTCTCCCCTCTGGTCAAATGTAAGGACGGTACTTTGTTTTCTATGCCGTGATCCTAATAAGGATCATTATGGCTTCGAATTGGGACTGAAATGGTTGGTTCTGTTCTGGAACACACACACACACACACACACACGCAGATCAGACGTACTGTTCTGGAACAGAGAGTTTCTAGTGTTGCCGTACTTCAACCGAAAGAGTCATGACATCAGAAACTATTTGAGTCTCCCCTGTGATTTCAAAGACTTCCTGAATGGATGCCTAATAGCAGAGGTTGCTTGGCAACACGTTTAGAGCTAACGAATCAACAGAGAAACGGGTGGATGTTGCATGGTAACAAAACCGTGTCAGAAGTTCCAGGATGTAGTAGCAAAAAGTACATAGCCGTCAGTGTTGTGCGTCTTTTTGTGCGTAACGATGGGATGTGTATCTGAGATATGAGAAAAGACTAATCTTCTGCCTGTTGTACTCCCCCACCTCTCACACACGCCTCACAGGAGACGATGACTACCAAATTCGAGATGTCCAAGATGGAGTAGACGGAGGAAGGGAAGGATGGAAGGAGGTATGAACGGACGGAGAGAATCATTTTTCGACGACTAGAAGGATAGAAAAGGGAGGGAACGGAAGAAAGAAAAGTTGTTTGAGTGGATCGGATGTGAAAAGAAGAGTGCATTTTGTACTAACGTGGTCTGTCTGCAAAAGGCGTCTTTATCCCTGACTTATAAGCTTTGTAAGCCTCGTTGTAAATACCACGGGATAATTCATGACCAAAAAGAGAAATCTTTCTTTTTCTTTTCATTTTTATTGCCTTTTTAGATATATAAATATAAACATGAATATATATATATATATATATATATATATATATATTTTCATGTTTATATTTATATATATATATTTGTGTGTGTGTGTGTGTGTGTGTGTGTGTGTGTGTGTGTGTGTGTGTGTGTGTGTATATTCTTTACTAAACGGTATGTTGGCTTTTTGTCGTTCGACAAATGAGATTGTTTTTATTTAATGTACTACTGTAAAAATGCAGTAGACTAGCACACAACATTGTAGTTTCTAAGCACAATCCTTATTTTGCAATCAGAAGTCCCAAAGAACATGCAAGAGCATATCCCCCCCAAAATAAAGGCAAAAGGTAGCACATCCCAAAATGATTGTCACAAATGAGAGCCTTCATCGAAACACTCTAATGAAGGCTATGTTCTAAAACGCATAGACGTTTTTGTATTTTGTCTTATCTTTTTATCGAAATATAAGTACTTACTTAGTGAAGTGCTTAGTTACTTATGACCGAGTCATTTTTGACTAACATAAAGGGATGTGCTACCTTTTCCCCTTTTTTGGGGCATGCCCATTGGCAGACTTTGGTTCTCCTACTCCTACTGAGATTAATTTTGTGCAAACGTAACCCTTTCATCCAAACATGCAAAAGCACACACACACACTCCAACAAACTCTTCAATTATCAGACGCAAACGTATCGGCGTACGTAAGCTGGTCGCGTACCCACCTCTCCAACTTCTCGTCCAGTTGACTTTATACGTCCATTTATAACCCTGCACTTTATTTCAGAGCTTATACAAAATACTTTGATAGTGTCCTAGTCGCTTAGTCACTTCCTGACGTCCTCGTAACATCGTAACACACGAACCCAATCAAAATGTCCTCGGCTCACGTCTTTTGTGTTTTCTATGAAAGCGCACGTTAGCCACGTCCGAGGGGCCACGTTAGCCATCAGCCCGCCGCGGGCGCCTCTGTTTGGCGCTCGCCACTCGGACCGAACAGTTTAACGCCGGCTGGCGTCTTTCAATGGGTGAAATGCTCCATACATCGTATTCTCAGTCAAGACCTCCGGTTTTGCCCCCCCCCCCCCCGGGGCTAGTCTTTCTCTGACCCTGTCCAGTTGCAGAGCCATAAATGGGTCTCCACCACCGCTACCATGACAACCCAAAGATGAGGCGAAGTCTTTTCCTCGGACGGCATTGTTACAGGAAGTTGAATCTTCACATCCTCTTGTCACAGTTCCCTTCTTAGTGCACGCAATGGTGGCATGCAGATAAAGTGTTTCTAAATGCATTCTTATATTTCTTTGGTAGCAACTTCAGCTTTACGTTCGAACAGACTGTCCCTTGTAACATTACATTCACTGCTGTTATTGACTTTTGCCAGCCTGGACAAGAAAGAAGTGAAAAACTTGTTTGTTATATCCAGTCGCCTAAGATGACTAAGCAAATGGTTTACTCACACTGATGTTAAGCTGTGGGAATTCCTGTCAATTAGTCTTTGATTTTTTTTGTTCAACTGTAATAGTGTTTTTTTCAGTTTGTGTCACTTCCCTGTTTGTAGCTGATAAGCAGCTCTTGTTACACTGACATCAAAGTACATTGTCTATGTGAAATTCTATGCTTTGGTTTGTTAATGAGCTTTTAATATAAAGGTGACACTTGTCTGAATCTTCTCGACCTAATTGTCTTCCTTTCGGAGTTGGATCATATTGAGCTTTAATGTAGAATTGTTTTTAAAAAATATTTACCAAGGTCTAAGGGTACTAAAAGATGGTTAAACAAACAGTGCTGATAACTACCATCTGGTACGACTGCTGTTTTGAAACAAACAACAGGACAGTCTGAGGGGGATGAGGTTTGTACAGTAGGCTGGGGGGGGGGGGGGTCCATTTACTGCCACATTTATACTTCAGCCAACTCCTGAATGAGTGCCCAAGGGTTGGCATCCTTTTTATATTTTGAAAGTGTTATTCAATACCTTATGTAAAAAATGGTGTTAACACTTGACTCCTGATACCCAAATTCATATAGCGTATTGCAGAAATTGCCAGGTCAAGGTAGACTAGTAAATCACCTTTTTAGAGGACATCCCTTTCAGCTGTGGTCATGTGTTGATTCGGCAACCTGCTCAAACCAGTCCTACCACTCTGCAAATCTGATAGAGACTGCCCCCCCCCCCCCGCCCTTTGGATTTTTGTTACATTTTAAATCCAATGTCACCATATATATGATTCAATTCATTTTTTGATTATAATTCATACTTTATGCTTTTTAAATAGAGGTAGACTGTGTGCTGTCCAATCAATAAAACATAATATAAATAGTACTACCCACAGGATATGACACACAATATACATGTGGACTTAGTGACACACATCCAGGGCACTCAGATAACCTCACTCTACTATTGTATTAATCCACACTTACTAACCGTCTGTAAAGCATGGCAATCATGCTGCACAGCCTAAGCCTGTAATACTACGTATCATTTAAGCGTGTGGAGGTCAGTAATGACTAAGGCGGCCTTAATATCGCAAGGCTCAAGCTCGTAACCCTGGCTGCCATCACGGCTACTCTCCGCCATCGTAATCCTAACAACGACCCTCTGCTCTATTATGTCGCTTAGTGGCTAAACACTTTTGCGTTTTTCAACTGCCACTTAGGTGGCTGAGTAGATGTTTCTGATGTGTGTCCCCTGGCACTGTGTTCTTAGCCTTGGCGTACATCTTTCATACCTTGTTGTCTTTAAACTGCTATCAGGTTACTCACGAATCCAGAAGCCAGGAATCCACCAGGCCTACCAGACATGGTGGGATGCATGACCTTTTATTACCAGACTTCAAACTCCAACGGACTTGTCCAACACAAGTTCACTTTGATAACCTTTCTTTGTCGGAACAAAGACAAGAAACACATTCAATTCACCCATATCACAAACTTCACGGTCAAAAATATTTTACATTCAAAAGTATTATTCTAATAATGGACAGAACTTTAACAACATATTCTTACATTGAAAGTGGCTCGTACAGTGTCTTTAGCCTTGAAAACCATCTAACACAAGGCAGCTCTTTGATTTGGATCCAAGAAATAGAATTGAGTAGAACAGCCTCCCTTCGTTAACGACGGGCCCCCACTGGCAAATAAGCAGTGTTTGCTTTTTGCAGACAGAAAAACATAAGCTGAAGTAGTTGATGTTGTTGGCCAGACTTGTGATGCTAGGAGTCAGCCATTTTAGTTTCCCCAGGATCCCAGTTGCCATGGTGCTGTGCTCCCTGCCCGTTCTACCTGTTCCAATTCTACGTGCTGGCTATCGGTTGTCCTACCACCAGTCAGTCGATCAGTCAATCGGTTGGGGAGGCATTAACTCTGTAATAGCATAATCCCAGAGATTTGGTTTTGGCAGGAGACAGTATGCTGGTGATTTACATGGACAGTAAAGTATTGTCAGCCGCCTCTTAGAGACCTCGCTGGGTGGGGAACATGCAGTGGTAGAGGTGGAGGGACAAGGGAGGTATTGTGGCCACAAGGAGACTGGTCTGATTGGCTTTTTAACTGGGTCCTGAATCCTGGTTCTCTCTGTCTCTGGGGGGAGGGGGGGGTACATTGACCAGCTTGATATGTGAGATCACAACTATAAATGGATTACTATACATGGTCCTAATGTACTGTGTTCAGTAAAAATTAATAGGTGTATGTACTTTTTTTGACGGTTCGGTCATGTAATATTTGTAATCAACAAAATGTAATAAAGACATTCAAACCGTCTCTTAATACATTTCAGTAAATCCATGATTTAGAATGATGGCATCAATGCAAATGCTCTGTAGATTCAGAGCGGTGAAATTGCAAATTTGATTGTAAATGGGCAAGGGAATTAACTTCTTTATAAATACCTTTTCTACAGGAAAGGGCAAATGTAAGATTTGCCTCCAGCCAACAAAATCTATTATTATTCTGTTATGTCTGCAGTAATCTAGTATTACTCAGGCATTACGTAAAAAGATGAGAGATTATCAATATGCAGATTAATGGCCAATAGTATTTCCGCCTTAATGCCTCTCTGTCTCCGAGCACCAAGGTTCACCAGCTGCAGCTGCTGTTTTGGAAAGGACACAGGATCACTGACATTTAAAAAAAACAACTGCTCATATGTTTATTTAGTCAATCAATCAACGTGCACTTAGACATCCTTTGAATTCGAGAATTACCAGTACCGTTTATAATACACAAAATGGTGTTTGACCAACTATAGTATATCACTGTGTACTATTGTCAACTATTTTAACTCCCTCCTAACTCCTTTTTTGAAAATGTGATATTCTGATTATAATACGGCGTGCTGGGCTGTTCCTCGGCATGTTTTCAAACAAAATACCGGCCCCCCCAAAAAAAAATCTTCAAGGGAAGAACAGACATCTGATTTAGTTGTTAGATTTTAGTCTTTATTGTTCTATTTTTTTTTGACAATTTGCTAGCGAACATGTGAAAACTTGACCAACAAAACATTTGTTTTTCCAATACAGCAGATCAGACTGCATACAGTGAGAAGATGTGTTTAAAAAACAAACAAAACAAAAAACATTTTGTCTTAATATTTTATGGTGTTTATTCATGTACACAATATAATTAACAGTCTAAAAACATTAATACACTGAGCAGAACACATTCCTTTGAGGTTCCATACAGGGAGGGAAGAGAGGGTGGCAGTCTTTAGGGATAGAATAAGCAATGTGTTCTTGGTGCACTTTGAAATATCTATTGGGTAAAAACTACAAACAAAATGGCCGCTGATCGATATAAAACTAGCAGTCTTTTTTTTTTTTTTGATCCTGGCAAATGAGATTATAAAGAGTGTATAGTAACATTTGACAAAAAGGTGGAATGTCACATTTTCATCTTATTTTTTTAGACAATATAAAATCTCACAAGAAAGACAAGCAAAAAAAAAAATTATAAAATAAAAAAAACATGAATGTACATGGATGAAGGAATGGGTGGGATGTACTGTATGTGGAGGAAACTGCTTACTCACTGAATGATAGATGACTGAATTATTGCTTTTTGAGTATTCATCATTTTTTTTTATCTTATCTATATGGATTGCATCGCTCTCACCATGGTGAATCAAGGGCATAAACACATGATTACTCCGTTTATTGGGGAGAAATGCGGGATGGAGGGAGGAGAGAAGGAGTAGGAGGGAAGGAAGAGGAGGAGTTAGGGGGCTCAAATCTCCTCACTCAGCGAATCCCGGGCAGATCTAATCCTCTTTGTGTGGCCTCACACGTTTCCCGCCTTTTTTTCTGGTGAATGATAACAGAAGAGATTGAAAAATATATTAAAAATATATATATATAGAGAGATTTTAAACGACGAGATATTCAATAAAAAACGGGGATAAAATACACAAGAATGTTGAACAGAAAGACTACTGTTAGGACTAAGTTTTGTCATTTCTTATCTAATGTTATTTTGTAAGTGTTAGTGTGAGACAAACAGACATATCAAACAACACGTGTTGCTAACATTACATATCAATGGGTAGAGAAACATCACAATATGGGAAGACAATTCATATGGGCATAAAGTCTTCACAACATGACAAAACAAGATGACTCGCTTGAACCAATCAGAAGGAAGCCCAACATGGAACTCTGTAAACAACCTGCCAATCTTTCTCTGTAATATCTCTATAGTCATGTTGTATAGCTTGGCCCACAGTTTGGTTTTCAGCACTGACCTATATACCTGCACCCTGCTAGCTCAGATTATTCCTTTTTACAGGAACCAGGTCAGCATAGCTTCATTCAGGGCAGTTTGGCACCCACGTTGGGAAAATGTTAATAGAGTCGAGTCTGTGATGATTAAATTTGCCTGCTAATCATGTGGTTAAGTCAAATGTATTGATGCCTTGCTGGATTCAAATCTTGCATAGAGAGATAAGTGCCAAAGGCATTCATCTAGCACTAAAGTGGAAAATCATTGAACTCATTCGCTTGTTTGTCAGAGAGATTATTTACCTAACCAATGACATGTATCTCTGTCTCCAAACCTTCATGCCTGTCTCTCCCATAAAACAAATGAGTCAAATGGAAGCGCATGTCGCAAACTGTTTCGTTATTTTTGTACGTCAACAGAAATCACAGTGGTTTGAGCCGTGCCAACAGGTCAGATAACAATGGGTCGGCCATCTTAGGTGTCCTAGCGAAAATTGCCATTGAGCTAACTATCCATTTAATGGGTTCTAATTATAACGTTTTCTCGTTCCTTTTCTATTCACATTGCAACTCATGCTCACCCCACTATTTGCCCATTTTTCAGGGATCGGGGTGCCTTTTTTTTTAATCTAAAATTGCACTGTCATGCCACAACACCAAAACACCCAAGTCGGGGAAATGTACATGCATCTCTATATTGTGTGTGTGTTTTTTTTAAGTAAGTGACTGTGTGCATGTGTAAAAATGTGTCTTTTCCTTTAAATGTTTGTGTGTGTGTGTGTGTGTGTGTATTGGACACCTCAATGACAGTAGCTAACATCAACATCAGGCTGCTGGCGGCCATTATTGGGTGACCACATGCAGCCTAGCTCGCTGTCCACTGAAAACACGTGCTCCTTCTCTAATTGGTTAGTCGCGGCTGACATCACCGACTGAACAATGGAAGCCGCTGCCTCTCGGAGCATCCTCTTCCTCATCGCTTCCTCCTCATCCTCCCTCGCCTGGTCATATGACTCGGCCTCATGGCCTCCATTTTGTGGAGCCCGACCCCCTTCCCCATCCCTGTTATCCCCTAGCTCTAACGACGCCACGCTCATGTTTTCCCGCTTACTGCTGGCGCTAGGTTGTGGCTCGCTACTGTTTACTTGTGGTGCTTTGCCATCGCCGAGGTGCAACGGCGGTACAACAGAATGACAGTCCCCTTCAGAAGCGGTTTCTGCCCGAGACTCACCGCTGCTCGCGTCCACAGTGGTGTTGATGATCTTGGCGTTGGCCTCCTCCGTCTTCTTCTTGCCTGGCGTGCTCGTCGTGGTCTTCTTCTTCTTCTCCTCCTCCTCCTCCTCCTCGTGATTGTTCTCCCCTGTTCCGTTGGAACACCCGTTCTCGCCGTTGGTCACCGGGGTCGCTGGGACGGCGGGCGCCGGGGGTTCCACCGCGGCGTCGGCGGCCGCTTTCTCCGCCTCGCCGTTCACCGGGGCCTCTGCCGCCTCGCCCGCCGCCTTTTCATTGGCTGGCGGAGTCTCCGCCTCCGCCTCCGCGTCGTTGCTCTGACCCTCGGCGGCGGCGGCGGCTTCTGGTTCGTCGGCCGCGGCCTCGGCCTCCGCCTCTCCGTCCGCCTCCTCCTTGGTGGCGCCGTCCCCCATGTCGACGCTGGGGGACTTGCCCTTCCTCAGGATGAAGTTCTTCAGCGACACGGCGCGGCCAAAGTGACCGCGCTTGGCCTTGGCGGCCTTGTCTTTGCCGGCGTCCTCCGCCGCCTCCGGGTCGCCCGCGCCGCCGCCGGCGCCGGCCGCTCCCTCCTCCTCGCCGCCGGGGGCAGCCTCCGTGTTGGCCCGCTTGGACTTGGGGGCCACGCGCTTCTTGAAGGAGGTCCAGATCTCGTTGGCGTGTTGCGTGACCGTGCCGCCGCTCGCCGCCGCCGCCGCTTTCTCCTCCTCTCCTCCCTCGGCCTTCTCCTCTGCTCCCTCCGCTTTGGCCTCCTCGCCCTCTGCTCCTGCGGAGGTGGCCGCCGCGGTGGCGGTGTCATCGGCGGCGGCGTCAGCCCCCGGCTCTCCCTCCCCGGCGGCGGCGGTGCCCCCCCCGTCCTCGGCCTTCAGGTTGTCGGTGGAGCCCTTGGCCGTCTTGCTGATTCCCACCATGGAGGTGTCCCTCTTCAGGCCCTGGAAGGTCCAGGAGCGCTTCAGCTTCCACCTCTTCTGGCCGGCGCCCTCGCTCGTCTTGGAGTCGATGGTGGAGGAGTCCCCGGCGCCGCTTTCCCCCCCCTCCGCTCCTTCGCCCTCTTTGCCGTCCTCCCCGCCCCCGCCCGCGGCCGCGCCCGCGCCGCTCTTCCTGTGCGTTTTCTGCGCCATCAGCTTCTTGAAGGAGTGCCAGCGTTTCATGTGCTTGGTGGTGTGCGTGGCGGAGGCGGAGGCGGAGGCGGAGGCGGAGGAGGGTTTCTGCTCTTCCTCGGCGGCCTGGCCTTCCTCCACCGTCTGGTCGGCCGCGGCGTTCAGGGCCTCGGCGTCCTCCAGCCGGTCCAGAGATTTGGACCGCACCTTCACAGGTTGCGGCTCGGCCTCGGCGCCGTCCTTCTTCTCGGTGCTCCGGTGCGAGAAGATGCGCGCCACGGGCTTACGGATCAGGTCGCGCACGCTGGACTTTGTCTCGGCCGCTTTGGGCTTGGCGTCCGCTTGCGTCGCCTCGTCCTCCGCCTCTCCGTTTTCCGCGCCTCCGTCCTCGGCGCCGCCCTCCGCCGCCCCGGCCTCCGCTTTCTCCTCTCCTTCCTTCTCCCCTCCCTCTGCGGCGCCCTCCTCTCCTCCTGTGGCGGCGGCGGCGGCGGCGCTCGGCTCCTTCTTCTTCTTGCCCATCACCTTGCCCAGGCCGCTCTTGTTGAGGAACGAGTCCCAGATGTTATCGGAGGCGGGTTTGGGGGTCTTTTCCTCGGCGGGGGTCTGCTCTGTGCTCTGAGGGGCCTCCCCGGGCGCTGCCTTGGCCTCCTCTGCGGCCGGGGCGGCCGTGTCGTTATCGACAACCTCGCTGTTGACAGTCTCTTTATCGACAACCTCGCTGTTGACAGTCTCTTTGTCGACAACCTCGCTGTTGACTGTCTCTGAGGTGGCAGCGGGCTGCTCCGCCTCCGTTGCCTTGGTTTCCGTGGCGTTGCCGTCCTCCTGAACGGGCGCCGCGCAGGCCTCTGTCGCCGCCATCTTAGATTTAAAAAAAATATAACTGGTGTCGCCTTGATTATGGTCCCCCCCCTTTCGGTTGGTCCACTACTGTAGGTTAGTTCCTGTTGTATGTGCTGTGTTCATGGGTGACTGAGTGGAGGTCCGTGAGGAGGGGAAGATCTCAACATCCTACTCGTCTCTGTCACCAGTGAATCTGCACAGGGAGATAGAGAAAAGGAGGGTGAGAGAAGGAGGAGGAGGAGGAGGAGGAGGAGAAGGGAACAAAAAAAGAGACGAGAAAAAGAGAGAGCGAGAGAGAGGGAAAAGCAGAGAAAGCGGGAGAGAGAGGGAAAGAAAAACAGATGGTTAATAGTCTGACTGAACGTCTCAGCTTCTAAGACCCAGACAGGCAATTAGTCTGGTCTAGTCTAGACTCAGCATTACACGAAGGGCCGCTCTAGTTAAACACAGCTTCCCATCAATAACATGGACACATCTTCACAACTTAAATGTTGCATGCTTTCCTGAGGAGGAATACATAGGCCTTTTCTTATTCTACAGACACAACACAAGGTACAAAAACGGTCCCTGTCGATAGGAAGAGGCATTTTGTAATAGAGACTATGGAAGGTAATGAATATATTACAGAATTGAAAGAATCAATATCCTTTTTTGCTTTTGTTTTTGCCTAGGCTTATAGCCTGTCATATTTCGTACAAATCATTCCGAATGGCTCCTCAGCGTCTCTGAGGACAAATTATCAAGGGCAACAGTGTTGGCCCACAGTCCCACCCTCTTAGCTTCAAAGACAAACACATCATCTAGGCCACAAATGATCCTCCAGGGTGGGGAGCCGACATGATGTGTCTAATGAACCGGGACGCGGTATGTAATGGTTTACAGTGGCCAGAGAGAGATGGAGGGAGCGACAGACAAACACAGAGGGAATTGGCAGAGGGGGCGGACACCCGCATCTGCATACAGAAAAACCATGAGGGAGAAAGCGACACATTGGTAACGAAAGCACACACACACACAAAGAGAGAGAGAGAGAGAGAGAGAGAGAGAGAGAGAGATGGGAAAATGGAACGAGAGAGGAAGAGAGAGCGGGGGAGAGTCACACAGGCACACACACACACACACACAGAGAGAGAGAGAGAGAGAGAGAGAGAGAGAGAGAGAGAGAGAGAGAGAGAGAGAGAGAGAGAGAGAGAGAGAGAGAGAGAGAGAGAGAGAGAGAGAGAGAGAGAGAGAGAGAGAGAGAGAGAGAGAGAGAGAGAGAGAGAGAGAGAGAGAGAGAGAGAGAGAGAGAGAGAGAGAGTCACACAGGCACACACACAAACAGAAAGAGAGAGAGGGGTAGGAAGAGTGAGAGGAAGAGAGAGGGAGAGATGGAAATGGGAAAATGGAACGATAGAGGAAGAGAGAGCGGGGGAGAGAAGCACGCACACACACACACACGCACACACACACACACACACACACACACCCCCACCCACCCACCCACCGAGGAGTAAACCAGAGATGTAAACACACAGGGACATCACATGCTCCAGATAATCTGCCTCTGTCGCTACGAGTGGCCGCCTTCCTCGATTCATGCCTTCTGTGTATGGCCTGAGTCCCTGCCTACCTCCCTGTCTCTGCCCATTGACTGACTGTCTTACTGCCTGGCTAGACGTTTGGCATGCCAGCCTTGCTGCCTGGCTAGGCTTATGACATGCCAGCCTTACTGCCTGGCTAAGCTGATCTAATTCCCCGTCTGCCTGCCTATCCTCCTGGCTGGCTATCCTTACTACCTGCATCAGACTGCCTGTTTCACTGCCTGTCTATACTATCTGGCCTGATGATGCTTACCGCCTGTTTATTTGTCGGATTGAATGGCCATGGTCTACGGTTTGTCTGACTGCTGTGAAGGGCTTGTGCGGCCACCAATGCCCGGTTATGCTTGACAGCACCCCGACATAACATTCAGTAAACTGGCTGGATGCTTGTGTTTGCTGATCGGATCCGTGTTAAAGCTTTATGTGCCTGGAGGTAGAATTCATAGCTGGGCCAAGCAAACTGCAATCGCTGTATTCCTAGTAGTATTAAGCTGGGTGGGGGTGGGGGGGGGTCATGGAAGGTCATGGTACAAAGAGTGTATGGATTCATAGTAGAATTATTTATAGAAGTTAGGTTGAAGGTAAAAAAAAAAAAATAGTCTGAAATCTCTTAGGGATCGGATTTTGTTGCTTTCGTCTGTAGGCGGTGGAGAAAAAAAAATCTGCAGATATTTTGTTTGTTGTAGCAGGACAAAGGGATGAAAAAGAGGAAAACCAAATCATTTTCAACAATAATAATAACAATATATTAGTTTACACCAACCAAATATTTTTTTTCTTCAGATTGAAAAACCTGAATTCTGAATCCTAAATCTGAATTGCGTATGTGGCAGTATTTTTAGTACACCCAAGTATTCCTTCGAATAGAAAACAAAAACACAACACAATTTCTCCCCACGTGTGCTTCTGTCACGAGTACTGCAGTGTCAGAGTAGCGAGCGAGGGTTGCACTTGACAGTGATGCAATGGGGCAGTACTCACCAGGGACAAATATGATCTCTGGATGAGTGGGTACGCCAGGCTGGTGCAATGGACAACCAGAGGTAACTAAAAGGGTTGAGTGACTACACCAGAAAGAGAGGAAAGGAACTGGAATGTAAAATGTAGGTTTCCAAATTGTCTCTTTTGAACCATGACACACTCTGTGGATGAGAGGAAGTTACAATCCTGTATGTGTCTTTCTATTTGTATTTTAGAATCCAGATCTTTCTTTCTCTGCAATAGTTTGCCTTTAACAACTGTGTGGTACATCCCCCCACTCTCTCCCCCGCCCTCTGTATTCCTCTTCTTGTTTCTCACTTATTTACCTAATCTAATGAATTTAAAAAAGAGACAAGTGAAAGACTAAAAGAGAAGCCCATCCCAACAACACTTCACACCATTGTGTCTCCTTTCAGGGGGGGGGAGTGAAAGGTAATTAGGGTGGGTGGGTACAGAGTCTCAAAGAGATGCAGATTATCAAAGAGATAGGCCAGCGCTTGCTTCCTGTACTCAGATTAACCCACGGCTCACATTACATTGTGTAACACTGTGAAAACAGATTTTTCCCCATAGAGAGGTCTAGTATTTTACGTGTGAATTCACTCAGCTTTGTCGAATCCGGGCTTCTGCAACCACGCAATTCACACTGTCATCATCAGCCTTTCGCCGTCAAAGTATTTATATCCACTATAAAGACGCGTAGGATCAATGGCACGGGTTAATCATTCCCTGAAGCCACATTCACCTGTTCACATACACATCCAACTGTTTTAGACAGGCTTATTTAGTCAATACACTGGGGCCTTTAGAGCATTGTTTTCTCACAAACTGCCATGGATGTGTTTGCCCTTTATTTGGGGATGAATGGAAAGCTATGGCAATGAGGCTTATTCACTCTATATTGGCAGTAAGGGCAAGGCTTTATTTAATTTGCCAATTGAAGCTAATTTCCCCACAGTAAAATACATATGCGGAGGCAGATTTTTTTAAATGAGTGAGACTGAAAAAGAGTTGAGAGTTGGAGAAATACAGTATTGAAACTATATTACCCTTGCGATTTGCCCAGTTAAATGTGCACATACCTAGTGCCAGATTTCCTTAAACTAAAAACTGGAAATAACTGATTTTGGAAATTATACTAAGATAATCTCACTACATTAGAGCAACATTAAGCCTTCATTAAAGCTTAACATGCCCACATTACACATGGAACAATACGTTCTGAGGCATATGCCTTCTGAATCTCTTTTTAAACCCACGTGGTTCAAGATATCTGTGGTATATTTGAAACACCTTATTGGCATATATGATTGCAATTTCGAACTGTGTGTGCTGTTTGATAAATGACTCAGCAACAAGCAGTACTTTTCTATTCTCGTCAGTATCGCTGCATAGTAACATGATTAGCATAGCTGTTAACGCTTTCAAGCAAGTGAAATCTTTTTTGTTTTTCTCCCTTCTCCCTCTCTCCTTCACGGCTATTCTATGGAGAGCCTAACCCCTCTGAGAGCCTTCTCTCACTCCGCATAGAGGCCCTTTTATCATCCAGCCTCCACCCGTCTCTCTTTTTCTTCTTCCCTCTCCTCTCATCCTCCTCTCCTCTGCCCTCAGACACAGACAGGCCTTTATTTGCCATCATGTGCTTCTGCTCTCTCGCGCTCCTCTGACCCTGTTTAGAACCGTCAGACACGGAGAGGGAAAAAGGCTGATTTGGAGACGCAGCTGAATATTCTATCCGTCCGCGGTTATGCTATCTATCCGTCTGCCTTAGCCTAATACCGATTTGATGTTATCTCTTAAATCTTTCCCAAGCAGTGATGTTTCCCTCCCAATGAAGTCGTCTCTTATCTACCCATCTAAAACTCCAGAGGTGCATCGAGACATGTTCGATTCTCCACGGGAGAAAGGCGCATGCATAGTTTACCCTATTCGATTAATCCCATGCAGTAAATCTTGTGACTCCATGTGATTGACTATATGAGTACATTAGCATGCATTGTAACATTTTGTGTTTTTGAGAGAGCTGAATAGTGAGGACAGACCATGCCTTCGACGTAAATAAGGCGCTTTAATCTGATTTTCGCGGTTGCGCCTGTGGATAGGTACGTGCGCGCTGTTGGGAAAGAGAGTCTTGCAGACCAGACCCTCGTGCACGCACCCCTACAGTGTCTGCCTGGATGACACAAGGACAATCGCGCGCTTTTAGCCTTTTTGTCCCCCTTTTCATTTGGCCACTCTTCTTCTCTCCTCCCTTTGTTATGCTAAAAAAGCAATGAGCGCGAGAGGGTTTTAAGAAGCCCCTGTGCTCGAGCTTAGCCGTGAGCTCCAATCACGCGCCGCAAAAATAGAACATAATTCTAATGAGGGTGCGCGCGTAGAAAAAGCCAATGCAAATGCACGAGACAGCAGGTGCCCGTGCTTTTCAAAAAAGCTCATTTGCATTGCTAATGTGATTCACAAAGCCTCCACCCCCATTTTAGGGGGTAAAGAAGAACCCTCTAATATGGCGAAATGTTTTTACTCCTCCATCCGCTCTCAATGAAAAGTCTGGGGGCATGTTGGTGAAGTAATTCAACCATTTAATTAACCCATAACAATGAGGGCATGTTTAAATTGCAGCCAAAATTTATAGAGCGAAACAATAGACTACTATACCAATTGAGAAAGCCGTGAAGCGTTATAACGCTCGAACCCCCAACCAGGGAGAACAGCCTAACTCCTATCGCACATATCCATATTTTTTTATCGAGCTCGAAAGCCAATGAGTTCATCGCCTGTACTGTAGGTTCAACAGCAACAACGATTAATAGAATTGCAGAATCTCATTGTGGAAAAACAACTCGAGCGCCAAATTCTCCAACAGGAATCCCTTGTCTATTGTGGAACTAGAAACACTGGCAGAGCAGACTAGACGATGGCCACCAACACGTAGCCTCTCTTGGTCCACAAGCCTCCGATCGCTCATAAAATGCTTCCACTCCACGAAAGAGAACACATTTCTGTGAGCATCATACGTGACCCTATTTAGATTCTCACATGAATGGGTTTGATCATAATAGGTGTTAGAGGGCAGGCTCGCGGGCAGTGGAGAGGTTGATTGAATGGCTGAGCACCCTCAGGACCTCGCGCATGGAATATTTTCCAATATTGCATTGTTTTGGAAATCACGCAACATTGCTTCCTCTCTACTCAATACACACGAACAAAGTACACACACTCAGCATTTCTCAGTCTTGAGCATGTCTATGTAACTTATGGATTACGATTTAAGGCGCAAAGTGTCTGAATTCATGTTTTGGGCACATCGAGAGCGCACGCATCACCACACAAGAGCCCAGTTCATTGTCCCCATTTCAAATGCTCGAAACCCTCCAACAAAAAAACAACAGGAGCACCTCATCTCTCCTCTATCAGGGGCTTACGGTTTCTACATCAACACCAGCATTAATTAGTAATTATAAAGTCAACGTGTAATTACCCACGAGCTCATAACCATTAAACGCATTCAAACCATCACGAATACAAAATTTACAAGCAAATAAACAAGCCATATGAAAAGCAAGATTCCGAAACCTAAACAAAAGACTTCGCAAACAAACCTTATTTCTTGTGTGTAAATCCGTTTCTGCGTGCTGGAGAAATGAAAACTAATAAGCTTGTGTTTACGGGAAGAGACGCTAGCGCTAAATCCTCGCTCGCATCCTCACTCCTTCTCCGGCAAGCAACCAACCCTGTGGAGAGAATTGGCGCGGGGACGTGAGGGTCGCGGTGGTATTAACAGACGCGCAGCTGCGGCTCTTTCTCCGCGAACACACACACACACACACACACACACACACACACACACACACACACACACACACACACACACACACACACACACACACACACACAATCTCACCCTGTTGCCCCTAGCAACCACAGAGACCACCCCGCCCCCTCCTCCTCCCTTCCCTTAAGTCACCCCCCTTTCGCACCTCAACACCCCCTCTCTGCTAAGAGGGTTAGACCTTGGGTCGAAATTGTTTCCGTCGGTGATTTGCCCTCGGAGAGCACACGAGCCACTTGCATTTGATTTGCGTAAAACGCAGCAATTATTTACCAGCGCAAAATGAAAAGACGTGCCCGGGAGATTTATTGGGGGCAGAGCCAACAAGACTGTCAGAAAGACAGTTCGGGTCAGACAGGCCAATATGGTCTCTCTGCATTAGCCACAGTTTCATTCATAGGCTATACGACTTCACAACACGGCAGGCACTATGCTACAAGGATCTGCGAACAATGGAACTACAAATACGCAAACGGAGAAGATAATGGAGCAAAAAAAAAAAAAAAAATGAGAAGAGAGAGAGAGAAGGCGACTACTAGGGGGACGTGGAGCAAATGCTCATTTAAATATAAATTATTTAATCAGACTTGAATGAACACATATTGAATGAAAAAAAGGGGAGGAAATGAGAGGGATATAAAAAAAAAATGGCAGTGGAAGAAAAATGTCCTTGGTTATTGTGGCGACATAGTTTCCACTCTGGGAACGGGTTCTTGAGGCAGATGCTTAGTGACAGCGGGCTTCTTGCATGCCTGGCATCTCCCATCTCCAAAACAGCATGGTCGATGATGCTGTTGATGCTGATTTTGGCTGTTGTTTTTTGAGTCAGCCATATTGGGGGCAAACGAGACGGACAGATAGAGACAGACAGATATGTGCTGTGACACACAATGATACAGCAAAATAACAGCCATCGAGGGAGGGAGGGAGGAATGAAGGTGCATCAAGACAAATATCACAACAATTCCATCACCACATCTTTGTGCCTGAGGCGCTGAGGGAGGGAGGGAGGGAGGGAGGGAGGGAGGGAGGCAGGGAGGCAGGGAGGGAGGGAGGGAAGCGGAGTCTAGTCGCTCTGTCTGACTGTGTTGAAGCCAGCATCTTGCTTGTCCACACTTCTCTCTCCTCTCTCTCTCTCTCTCTCTCTCTCTCTCTCTCTCTCTCTCTCTCTCTCTCTCTCTCTCTCTCTCTCTCTCTCTCTCTCTCTCTCTCTCTCTCTCTCTCTCTCTCTCTCTCTCTCTCTCTCTCTCTCTCTCTCTTGCTCCTTGTTTCTCATTTATTATCGGGCAGAATTTGCCCTCTGGATAGAGTAAATTGTGCGCTGCTCTGGAAAGGCATCTCTGGTTGATTAATATTTCATAAGACAGTGCATCTGTGACGACTCCCACACACCCTCTTTTCTCTCCCCTACTCCCCCTTCCACCCTATTTCTCCCCCTCCATTCTCTCTCTCTCTCTCTCTCTCTCTCTCTCTCTCTCTCTCTCTCTCTCTCTCTCTCTCCCTCTCCCTCTCTCTTTCAGACCTCTTTTAAATGTTCACTGTAGGGACCTGAGTGACAGAGCGTCTGTGTAGTGTAGTGAACAAGTTTGACCCCTGAGGGATTCGAACCTTGCAATCCTCCTTGAAACTCCTTCATCTGAACTAAAGTCTTTGAGCCCGGATGGGATGGAAACCAATGTCTTCTAAAGATTGGTTCTAAGGGCAGAAAGACACTAACCGATAAAAGTCTCACACCAGCTAGCCATCGGTTGTGCTTGTGTGTATATATATATATATATATATATATATATATATATATATATATATACAGTGGGGCCAAAAAGTATTTAGTCAGCCACTGATTGTGCAAGTTCTCCTACTTAGAAAGATGAGAGAGGTCTGTAATTTTCATCATAGGTACACTTCAACTATGAGAGACAAAAATGAGAAAAAAATCCAGGAAATCACATTGTAGGATTTTTAAAGAATTGATTTGTAAATTATGGTGGAAAATAAGTATTTGGTCAATAACAAAAGTTCAACCCAATACTTTGTAACATAACCTTTGTTGGCAATGACAGAGGTCAAACGTTTCCTGTAAGTCTTCACCAGGTTTGCACACACTGTAGCTGGTATTTTGGCCCATTCCTCCATGCAGATCTCCTCTAGAGCAGTCATGTTTTGGGGCTGTCGCTGGGCAACACGGACTTTCAACTCCCTCCACAAATTTTCTATGGGGTTGAGGTCTGGAGACTGGCTAGGCCACTCCAGGACCTTGAAATGCTTTTTACGGAGCCACTCCTTCGTGTTTGGGATCATTGTCATGCTGGAAGACCCAGCCACGTTCCATCTTCAATGCTCTCACTGATGGAAGGAGGTTTTGGCTTAAAATCCCACGATACATGGCCCCGTTCATTCTTCCCTTAACACGGATCAGTCGTCCTGTCCCCTTTGCAGTAAAACAGCCCCAAAGTATGATGTTTCCACCCCCATGCTTCACAGTAGGTATGGTGTTCTTGGGATGCAACTCAGCATTCTTCTTCCTCCAAACACGATGAGTTGAGTTTTTACCAAAAAGTTCTATTTTGGTTTCATCTGACCACATGATATTCTCCCAATCCTCTTCTGGATCATCCATATGCTCTCTGGCAAACTTCAGACGGGCCTGGACATGTACTGGCTTAAGCAGGGGGACACGCCTGGCACCGCAGGATTTGAGTCCCTCTCGGCGTAGTGTGTTACTGATGGTAGCCTTTGTTACTTTGGTCCCAGCTCTCTGCAGGTCATTCATCAGGTCCCTCCGTGTAGTGCTGCGATTTTTGCTCACCGTTCTCATGATCATTTTGACCCCGCGGGATGAGATCTTGCGTGGGGCCCCAGATCGAGGGAGATTATCAATGGTCTTGTGTGTCTTCCATTTTCTTACAATTGCTCCCACAGTTGATCTATTCACACCAACCTGCTTGCCTATTGCAGATTCACTCTTCCCAGCCTGGTGCAGGTCTACAATTTTCTTCCTGGTGTCCTTCGACAGCTCTTTGGTCTTGGCCATCGTTGAGTTTGGAGTCTGACTGTTTGAGGCTGTGGACAGGTGTCTTTTTTGCAGATGAAGAGGTCAAACAGGTTCCATTAATACAGGTAACGAGTGGAGGACAGAAGAGCTTCTTAAAAAAGAAGTTACAGGTCTGTGAGAGCCAGAAATCTTGCTTGTTTGTGGGTGACCAAATACTTATTTTCCACCATCATTTACAAATAAATTCTTTAAAAATCCTACAATGTGATTTCCTGGATTTTGTTTCTCATTTTTGTCTCTCATAGTTGAAGTGTACCTATGATGAAAATGACAGACCTCTCTCATCTTTCTAAGTCGGAGAACTTGCACAATCAGTGGCTGACTAAATACTTTTTGGCCCCACTGTGTATATATATATATATATGCAAATTTTAGTGTAGATGTGAAATTAGATCGCAATAATCACTGTTTAAAGTGGAATGAAGTATTTATGTTGTGGCATATTTCAAATGTCAAAGTCTCCTAACATATGGGGCCTGTTTCTGGAGATAAGGAATGACTCCGCCAGAATAAAAATAAGTTTGACTGAAAAAAAAAAGGGGGGGGGGGGGGGGGGGGGGGGGGGGGGGGGGGCAGAAGGGTATTCAATGACTGAGCAAACAACACAGGGAATACATACAGGGGAATAAATATACAGGGAGACACAGGTAATATATTCAGGGAAATAGAGGGAATATATACAAGGAAACACATGGAATATATATACACAGGAACTAAATATATAAGGGAACGGAATATATACAGGGAAACAAAGGGAATAAATATATAAGGAGACACATGGAATATATACAGGGAAACGGAATATACACATAGAGACACAGGGAATATATACAGGGAAACAAAGGGAATAAATATATAAGGAGACACATGGAATATATACAGGGAAACGGAATATACACATAGAGACACAGGGAATATATACAGGGAAATGGAATATACACACGGAGACACATGGAATATATACAGGGAAACGGAATATACACATAGAGACACAGGGAATATATACAGGTAAATGGAATATACACATGGAGACACATGGAATATATACAGGGAAACAGAATATACACATAGAGACACAGGGAATATATACAGGGAAATGGAATATACACATAGAGACACAGGGAATATATACAGGGAAATGGAATATACACATGGAGACAGGGAATATATAAATGGAAACAGGGAATATGTTTAGGGAAACAAAGAGAATAAATATATAGTGAAACACATGGAATATATACAGGGAAACAAAGGGAATATATACAGGGAAATGGAATATACACATGGATACACAGAGAATAAGCACACAGGGAAACAAAGGGAAAATATACAGGGAAACAGGGAATATATACATGGAAACATAGGGAATAAATATAGTGGGAGACACAGGCGCAAACAATAATAGACACAACAGGTAAAACTAACGGTCACCCAGGTGATGAAGCAGACTGGCTCCTGTGACTCTCCCATTAGGAGTTGACCCGTAGCCACACTGCCTGACTTATGGCTGATGTTGGTAAGCACCACAGCAGTGTGTGTCTCGTAAGCTAGCGGCAACAGTCTTTGGACCCGCAAGCTACCACTGAAGCGGAGAGACATCTGCTCAGCTAGCCATTACAAAGCTTTTAAGCCTTAGGTGATTGCTGATCATCAAACCACCTCCTCTGCCCCCCCCCCCCCCCCCCCCCCTCCTCCCACCCTTACCACATTTACCTCCTTCCCTACTTCCTGCTTGTGTCAGTTTGCTCTCTTGCAGTGTGTGTATGTGTGTGTGTGAAAGTGTGCGTGTGACTATGACTGTACGTGTATATGTGTGTGTGTGTGTGTGTGTGTGTGTGTGTGTGTGTTTGTGTGTTGCCGGGGGGCCAATTAGGGCTCGAACTGAAGGTGGCTTTTGTCTAGAGACCAAAGAAATACACACACACATTCACACGTGCACACGCACTCACATATCCTCCAGAACTGGAGGTATCTATTGTACTGGACCAACAGCTAGAACGTCTGGCTTTGCCAAGCTTCACCAGGTATACACACCTCCCCCAGGCAGGCAAAAACACACACACACACACACACACACACACACACACACACACACACACACACACACACACACACACACACACTGTTCCTGGTGGATCAAATGTGCCTAGCAGATCTCATCTCGTCACACCCATGCCAATGCATTTTTCTCGTCGACAAGGGGCTGTGGTATGATTGCAAATAACACTCATTCAGTGACAGATTGGCCGTCAAGGACACACTGATACAATTAAAGTGCCAGACAACCACTCGCTCACACAATATCACACCTTAGATTCACACACACACACACAAACACACACACACACACACACACACTCACTCACTCACACACACGACACCCCAAGGATCAACCCAGCTGGCTAACAGATTCTGTTTCAAAGCCATCGCTCTCCATCTCTGGAGGACAGTTGGTTTTTAGGATGACAATGACATGCTGCCCAAACAGGTGTTACGGGCTACGTTGGAGTCCCTGCATGCTGCCCATTGGAAACAAACAAGCCTGAGGAAAACCCACAGGTCTAAATTTGACAGGTTCTCTTTTTTGGGGGGCGGGTGGGGTGGGGGGTTGTGGAATGTTCCGTATAACGTGACGATGCTGGGGGAGCGAGCTGTCTGGTGTTGGTGCCGACGTCGGAGCAGAGTGCTAAATGTAGTGAACGTGATGCTCTGACACAGCCACAGCTGTGTTAAAATACGACCCGAGTTAACCCTAAAGGTTAGAGGTAATTCGTTGGCCTGCACTTCCTCCGACTGCTAGCCTCCCGTTTCTCACTCTACTAAACATCTCGTCCTTAATTTGAAATATATTCATCTCTGCTTTATATACCTTTCTGCTCTCCTCTCCATTGTATTGTTCTTACTATAACGTTTGCTTCTTCTCTCTTTTAGAAGCTTCTGTGAGCTGTTGAACTGCTCTATCTCTTCTCTAACTTGTTTCATTCTTTTCGGTAAATGTTCTGGTCTGTTCTGAAGTATAGTTTTTCTATTCCACTACGTGTTGCTCTGTGAGGGCTCTAGCCTGTTCTTTTTCTGCCCTGTTGTTGTTATAAGTGAGGCGATTGACCACACAGGTGAATGTGTCTACGACAGTAATGACAAGTGACAGTGAATGTGCCTCGGTCGCGTGTGTGTGTGTGCGCGTGCGTGTGCGTGCGTGTGTGTGCGTGTGTGTGTGAAGCGAGGGAGGGAGGGATTCGGCGAGCGTGTGTACAAGTGCATGTCACTGAGCATTAAGCATGCCACTAAGTTGGCGTTAGTAGGAGGCATCTGTATGTGTTAGGGACCGTGTGTGAACGCATGTGTAGATTTGTGCTCAACAGAAATCAGTGTGTGCTTTGCTTGTGTCCGTTTGTGAACGCAACATACGTGTGTATGGCGCGGGTATGTTTGACTGCACGACTGAATATGTGTGTGTCCGCGTGTGTGTTAAAGGGGATTTGGGGGAGGGGTGTGTGTGTGTGTGTGCGCGCGCGCGCGCGCGCGCGCGCGCGTGTGTGTGTGTGTGTGTGTGTGTGTGTGTGTGTGTGTGTGTGTGTGTGTATGCGCGTGTGTGCGTGTGTGCGTGTGTGCGTGTGTGGGTGTGTTTGTGCCACGCTAGTGACAGGGCCGATCGGAAGGCTGTGTCAAGCTCTCGGCGCTAACTGTCAAGTCCATTTCCCGCTCGCTTGTCCCACGTGCAAGCCCGCGAGTGCACACACACACACACACACACACACACACACACACACACACACACACACACACACACACACAGAGAGATCAGCCGGGGCTTATTTTAAGACACTGGGGTTTGTGCACATGCAGGCGTGAGACGTCGGAGAAGCCGAGGTAGTGGCCAATGGGGTAGCTGGACAAAAAGCCCCCCCTCACACCCCCCCCCCCCCCCACCCTCCACCCACCCGCTTGGTGACAAAGTGCGTTGCAACAGGCTGACATCATCTTGGGTAACGAGCAGGGTTACAAAGGATTAACTCTACTATGTAATCAATAGAGATAGCTAGGATAATAGGCCTGGAGAGGGAGGAGGGAGGAGGGAGGGGGCTGGAGACACACACACACACACACACATCCATACACATAGAGAGGGGGAGGGAGGAAGGGAGAGGGGGAAAGTGAGAGTGCAGGAGAGAAACAGAAGAAAAGAAGTATAGGGGAAAGTGCACAAAAGAAAGGAGGGAAGGAAGGAGGGAGGGAGGGAGGGAGGAAGAGGACAGACGAGAAGAATAGGTGGTGAGGGGTGCGAGAGAGAAAATGAGATGGTGAGGGTGAAAATGTGAGACAGGGGTAGGGTGGAAGAGAGAGGGAGAGTGAGGGAGAGTGAGGGAGAGGGAGGGAGAGGGAGAGTGAGGGAGAGGGAGGGAGAGAGAGGGAGAGTGAGGGAGAGGGAGAGTGAGGGAGAGGGAGGGAGAGAGAGGGAGAGTGAGGGAGAGGGAGGGGGAGAACAGTGAGACGGGGGGAGAAGGAGGGGTGTCTCTTCAATGGTTGTTCTTTGATGCATGCAACTGCCAGCCAGCCCCCAAATATTTCTCACAAGACATCCATTCATATGAATTAAAGGGCTTGGGCACCAATGAGGGTGTGTGTGTGTGTGTGTGTGTGTGTGTGTGTGTGTGTGTGTGTGTGTGTGTGTGTGTGTGTGTGTGAAGCACCAGAGCTTGCAGTCATTGTAAAGACTATGAGCTGGAACTAAGCACTATGCTGCAAAAAACTACAGCTATGACTCAGCCAAAAGACTCTCACACACACACACACACGCAAGCGTGTGCACGCACACAATGCGCAGGGTCGCACACATATACAGACATACACACACACGCACAAACATACACACACACACACACACCAAATAGTCAGAGAAATTACAGGAGATAATGTCAATGAATAAAAAGGTTGAAACGAGTGATGAAGAGAGGGAGATGAGAGATGAGAGGAAGGACGGCTAACACTCCAGGTTGGAGCGAGGGAGCTATCTATTACCATTTAGAGAGTCTTTAGGACCAGGGAGTGTGTCTCTCCCTCTCTCCATCACTCCCTCTCTCCATCACTCCCTCTCTCCTTTCTTACCTTTTCTGTGTCCATCCTTCTATCCCCCCTGTCTCTCTTTCTAGGCAGCCAGACCCAATTATGTTTTCTTATTCTCTCTCTCTCTCTCTCTCTCTCTCTCTCTCTCTCTCTCTCTCTCTCTCTCTCTCTCTCTCTCTCTCTCTCTCTCCCTCTCTCTCCAACCTTCCCTCTGTGTCGTTTTGGGGTCCATTTCGGTACCTGGTGTTTTCACAGGACATTAATCTGACTAATTAAGTTGGAGAAACGCACCCTGTCTCTCCTTCTCACTTTAAGCTCCCTCCCTCCCTCCCTCCCTCCCTCTTCGTCTCCCCCCTCTACCGCCCCAACCTCCTCCTCCTCTCCTCCTCTCCTCGTAATCTCCCCCTCCCTATCTTTCTTTTTTTCTTCCTTCCTTCATTCGCCCTGAAGCAAGGAGAGTTAGGTGGAACATATTCTCTCAATATATCTTTCATTTCCCCTCTCATTCCTTTGTTTCCTCTCTTTTACTCTCCCTCCCTCTCGTTCTCTTCCTCCCCCTCTCTCTCGTGCTGTTTATCATTCTCGACCCTTCTTAAATTCCTCAACTATACCAATACTATTATGGTATTCCTTCGAACTGTGTTGCGCCTCCACTCAGCTGCTGTGGTAATCATGAGGGATTCGAGCCATTTAACTGCTCAGGGCTGACAAGATGACACTACAGCCACTAGAACTAGGTCACAACCTCTATTGGGTGGCCAGGCACTGTTGTGTGTGTGTGTGTGTGTGTGTCTGGGGGGGGGGGGGGTTGTGTGTGTGCGTACGTGACAAAATGCCTGTGACGTGCATTTACACGTGCATGCGGAAATGTGTGTGTGTGTGTGTGTGTGTGTGTGTGTGTGTGGTGTGTGTGTGGTGTGTGTGTGTGTTTGCCTGATTGTGGACACGTGGTTTGTTTTGTGCGTGTGCTCGGGATGCAGCTTTGTTTGTGTGCCGGGTGCCCTCAAGGAAAGGCTGGGTCATGTTGACTTGGACTAACCTTGCCAAACCGGGTGCTGGTGACGCCCCTGCTCTGGATCCACTTAGTGATGGTAGCCCATGGGTTCGGATCTGGAACTCCCTACTCCCTACCCTTCTTCTTTACGTCCATGCCAACCTTTCTATATTCTTTCTTAAGCAAAATGTATTCTTGTGACAAAATTGTTATATGATGTCTTGTTTAGGTGTTTGTGATTTATAGTGTGACCTAGCCAAACTCTGTTGAATGGTTTCTATAGTGGTTTTCTCCAAACCCACAAGCTACGTTCGGAGTTCAACTCCATTCAGTTCAGGCATGAGCCCTATGGAAACGGAAAGGTTTGGCTGTAAGATAGTTTGTTATATCGTAGATTTCTGTGTCCACGGCAGAAATACAACAGCAAGGAGGGCGATTGGGTTAGCCAGTTTTATACAAACACCATCACATGCTTGGACATGAACAGCCACTCGGGTGCAGACACACACGGATATACCCATGCACCTCTGTAAACATCACCAAAAACAGGAGGGTGAGATATAGAAAGAAAGAAAGAAAGAGAGAAAGAGAGAAAGAAAGAGAGAGAGAGAGAGAGAGAGAGAGAGGGAGAGAAAGAAAGAAAGAAAGAAAGAAAGAAAGAAAGAAAGAAAGAAAGAAAGAAAAAGAAAGAGCAATGTTGTAACAGAAGCTCATTTTCTAACCTTTTAATCTAACCCTAACACACCCACACACACTCACTCAAAGCAGAAGGAGTCTATGAAAAAAAAAAAGGGGACGAGAAATAGTGTAAAATGGCAGCTGTCCAAAACTGGCACCCCCAGTAACAGTAATCACAGCAGCAGCAGCAGGCTCTTCTCCCTTCTCTTGTATTTCTTATTGATCTCTTTATTCGTTGCAAATACCTGTCAATCCCAATCAGCGCCGTTACCATGCCAACCTGCCGCCATTGGGGGTTGGGGTGGACCCTAGGCTCCGGACCAATGAGGATCCACCCTGTCGATTAGCCACACGGTGATCTCATTATGGGTCCAGCCCACCTTCAAAGAGATATGATGGAGGGGTGAATAGAGAGATGTAAGGGTTTAGGAGGATATTTAGAATGACCCCTGACCTTTAAACCGCTGTCACCTAACCCTAACCCCTAATCCTTTGTTAAACGCAAACACAAGTGCAATCTACCTTCTCCTCCACGGCTTCTCCATCGCCGTCCAGCCCCACCTAGCCTCACACGTAGCAGCTCATCTCTGATGCTTTCAGTTAGGAAGCTTGTTAGCCGAGTGTTTTCCATCTCTCGGTCACCATGGCAGTGGCTCCCTGGGTAAATACAGTGTGTCACCGTGCGCGGTCACGGTGTGTGTGTGTGTGTGTGTGTGTGTGTGTGTGTGTGTGTGTGTGTGTGTGTGTGTGTGAGGTGAGGGAGATGGACTTGAGTTTCAGGATGAGGTGGCCTTAGTACACACACTGTGTATGCGCTTTCTTTCAGTCCTTTTTGGGGTAAACAAACAATGGCAGATGTCGTGACACCGTTCATAAATGTTGAGATTCCAAATAATCCCAAACAGAAGGTCAAATAAAGCCGGCAAAAAGAATCTCCGTACACGATCAGTTACTGCGGGGAACTCATTCAGCTAACAGTCGTAGAAATTGGATTGTATTTTTCAACAGTTAATATTTACATCTAATACATTTATCTTTCACATCCGTAGGTTGTTAAAAAATATGAATACAGCTTCAGTCAGACAAACTCATCCGTCCTAATGCATTTATTGAATGTGAATACACATCAGTTTTGGCATGGTTGGGTCTGCCATAGCTTTGAAGCTCCCTGCCGTACATATCCGAGACGTCATCCAGAGGCAGGGAGCACACATCCATCGATCCCCTTTTAAACAGATTAGCAGGACAAATTAGTAGAACAAATAATCCGAACAGAATAGCAGACCCGGGGGTGGCAGCTGGGGTGGGGGTGGGAGAATTTTCCCATCATCTCACCTGACAAGTACAGAACACACTTGACTCCAGTCAATTAAATACCTTCTCCCTCCCTCAATGACATGATATTTAATTGTGAATAGGTGCGTCAGGTGATGCAGTATGACAGCTACGTCAGCAGCTCAGAGATTTAGAGTTATCTGCCAGAACTTTCTGAGATCACAACACTGGCTTCATGTGTGTTAGAGAAGGGTGTTTAAAACACAATTCACGAAATAAATTGGGGCCAAAATACACTACTGACATGCTAATACAATGTAAACCTTCCAGACCCCTCGGGTCATCTGGAACAAGTCTATTGACCCTTTTCAGTTTGAACTCTGGGAACGGTTTAGCAGCGCTTCGCTGCTAGGCAACAAATAGCTGGAACCAACTTCCAGAAGATCCGAGAGTGTTACTACTTTTAAATCCAGAACAAAAACGTGTGTGTTCTCGATAAATTGTTCCTTCCTGTCAATTTTATTTCTGTTATTATTATCTGTTATTAGTTTTTATTTCATTCATTTTACTTCCTGTTAGCCTTATATAAAGCACAATGAATTGCCCCGTGTGTATGAAATGGGCTATTCGAACTTATTTGACTTGACCTATTGAACCCGCTGGATCTGTGCCACAGTACATGAATGACTAAAGGCTTACCTCAGGGTACCGGGACAAATTCACAGTCGCTCACAGTCACAATCACTGTAGGTTCAAACGTTGAACCTTTAATCGTAGGCAGCAGCTGCACATATCCTTTAGTAAGGCCCTGTGGCCTCCTGGGTCCTCCATCTGTGGCCTCAATCCTGGGACAGGTAAACATGCTGTACAGCCAACTCCGGGCATTATCACTTAGAGAGTGGCATATAGGGTGATAAACAGAGAGAGAGAGGGGGGAGGGAGAGAGAGGGAGAGAGAGGGAGAGACATACAAGGAATCACTCCAGCACACTGTGGTTCTCTTACAGAGTGTGTCTTGATGTTTTCATTGGAGAAGAAAGCCGGCTGCCGGTTGATGAGATGAACCACTGTCGCTCGGGACTTAAGTCACATGACCACGCACAGATCAAAATCCCACTCACACACACGATTGGTATATACACAGACCAAAAACACACACACACACACACAGACATGACTGGTATATACACAGACCAAAAACACACACACACACACACAGATATGATTGGTATACACACAGACCAAAAACACAGTCCCACACAGACATGATTGGTATACACACAGACCCAAACACACACAAACACACACACACACACACACACACACACACACACACACACACACACACACACACACACAGACATGATTGGTATACACACAGACCAAAAACACACACACACACACACACACACACACACACACACACACACAGACATGATTGGTATACACACAGACCAAAAACACAGTCACACACAGACATGATTGGTATACACACAGACCAAAAACACAGTCACACACAGACATGATTGGTATACACACAGACCAAACACACACACACACACACACACACACACACACACACACAGACATGATTGGTATACACAGAGACCAAAAACACACACACAGACATGATTGGCATATGACCAAACCAAAAACACCCTCATACATCGCTTCAAATGGGTCAGTAAGGTCTTAACTAGCGCTGGCCTGTAAACAGCGTGTCTCTCTTATTTTCTCTAGTCCACACACCTATCTCTCTTTCTATCTCTCCCTCTTTCTTTTAAATGTTTACTTTCTTTATTTCTCCATCGCTTATCCCCATTTCACTAAATTTGTTGGGCTTGCCACTCCTTAACACACTTCACTTTCTCTATCCCTCTTACTATCCCCCCCCCCCCCCCCCAACTCCACCCCTTTTCCCCCTTCTCCGTCACAATGACGCCATCAGGTTCTTGTGTGGTGCTGCAATTACGCACTCCATGAGTTATGCACAAAAAATAAGGGAGCTGCTTGTTCCGTCGTACACTCACATCAAAGAGCCCAGGAGAAAGAGAGAATGTTATCCGCAGCGCTGTGCGGTGGGAGATGGAGGACAGGTCTGTGCAGCTTCTGTAGCTCCACACAGACGCACCCCCTGGGGGGTCGGGGGTAAGCTATACAAGACGCTTGTGAGTGTGTGTGTGTGTGTGTGTGGGGGGGGGGGGGGGGGGGGGGGGGGGGGGGGGGGGGGGGGGGAGATGAGAGAGAGAGAGAGAATCTTTGTGCACCTAGGAGTCTGGGTGTTTTAGAGAGGCTGAGCATGTATATGTGTGTGTGTGTGTGTGTGTGTGTGTGTGTGTGTGTGTGTGCGTGCGTGCGTGCGTGAGTGCGCTGTGCGTGCGTAGCGTGCGAGAGAGAGAGAGAGAGAGAGAGAGAGAGACGAGAGAGAGAGGAGCGAGAGAGAGAGAGAGAGAGAGAGAGAGAGAGAGAGAGCCTGTGTATCTCCAAGTCATGTTGTGATAGAGAGAGACTGAGTCTGTATCCCTTGCTCTGTGTGTGTGTGTGTGTGTGTGTGTTGGTGGACTATAAGCGGTCAGCTGGGAGCTTTTGTTTACTGGCAGTCGCAAGGCCCCTGGGAAGGAGAATGAAAGCAGTGATATCCAGACCCAGAGGGGAACAGGCTTACACCCTACTTTAACACACACACACACACATCGACCAACAAAATATACATAAAACAACACTCTTTTGGCTAACTGATTCCTTTACGAGAAATAGTCAAATTGGGCTTAATTACATCCTACTTACACACGCACACACCTATGCACCTAAGCATCAAGAGACAGCATCTACTTAAAATAATAAACATTTTCTCAAAATGATTACTGAATGGTGAATAGTAGAATTCGGCCTTAACTGCAACCCGCTTTGGCGCAGATGCTCGCACACGCCCACGCCCACGCACGCACACACACACACACACACACACACACACGCACACACGCACACACGCACACACACACACGCTCACACATTCACTCACAACTACTGTCTAATGTGCCTGTGAAACTACCCCCATATGGCAGGCACTAAAACTGTGCCAGCTCACAATGAGTTACATAACACAGTGCTGATGGTGATAGACGCCATGGGACCTTCTTAGGTGGGGAGCAGGTTACACCACCCCTGGGTCTGACCAACGCTGCCAAACTACTTCAGCAGCATCACAAAGGCTGGTGAGCTGAGCAAAAACAGAACAATGTAAATTTGCAACGGCTTTGTTGTTTTTTTATCGGACGCAAGTTCCCGCCAGTCCGCTGCTACTCATAAACACACAGAATAAGAGTAGAATCTGACCCCGTAGTTTTTTTAAATGGCCAAAGTGATGACCCATAGCTAACTAGCCCCCCATCAAAGGATCAGCAGCACCCGCATCTCTGGATGCCGTTGCCTGATTTTGGTGGTCTAAATGGAAAGCGCACGTTTGTCAGTGGCGACTGTTCTTTCGTTTTTTTAGGCGTGTTGAGTCTCTAGACACACAGTCCGAGCACTTCAGGCTCTGAGCCATAATAAAGTAGTCTGTAGTCCGTAAGCTATTACACAACAAGTGGCTGTGCTCACAGCCACACGAGGAAGACAACACTGATCGATACATCTTAAGAGCACAATAAGGGTAGTTCACTCCATGTGACGTTCGCAGAGGACTTCTATTAACATGTTTTATGTGTGTGTGTGTGAGTGTGAGATTGACAGACTGATTACGTGAGTGCGTGTGTATGTGAGAGAGGACGAGAGAGAGAGAGAGAGAGAGAGAGAGAGAGAGAAAGAAAGAGAATGAGAAAGAGCGTGAAAGAGAGACACAGAAAGAGAGTGGGAGTGTCTGTGCTTGTGTGTTGTGTTGAAGTGTGAGAGAGCAAGAGAGAATGTGGGAGAGACTAATAAGACTCCTCTCTGTGTGCGTGTGTGTGTGTCTGTGTGTGTGCATGCGTGTGTGCGTGCGTGCGTGCGTGGTGTGGAATAGAGAGAGCAAGAGAGACGGTGGGATGGAGTAATACGACTGCGTTGTGTGTGTGTGTGTGTGTGTGTGTGTGTGTGTGTGTGTATCTGTGTGGTGTGGAATAGAGAGCGCAAGAGAGATAGTGAGAGACACGAATAAGAGGGCGTGTGTGTGTGTGTGTGTGTGTGCGTGCATGCGTGTGCAAGCGTGTGCGTGCGTGTGTGTGTGTGCATGCATCCGTGCGTGTGTGTGTTTACTTCGGCGGCCCATGGGGGCCAGACTGTTTACGGCCACCGCCTCAGGAGACGTGTTAGTGTCAGCTCCCGGGCAGCAGACTACATTAAAAGGACACCAGGGAGTTTAACAGGACACCAGGGGAGGGGTATTGAATGGTGCCCTCTTCACTAGCGCCGCTGTCAAACAGTGCACCTTCAATGCAACTGACATCATTATGGTTCCTATTATTACAACGGCGCTGACATCATTATGGTTCCTATTATTACAACGGCGCTGACATCATTATGATTCATATTATTACAACGGCAGGGAGGGACGATATGACTGTGCAGGGATGAATATTAATAGACCCAGTGATACTATTAGCACTTCGCCAGGAAGAGGGCTTTGAAAATACTGTAATGGTTTGCTGTGGGATCATAATACATCATGATGATAATATCACTGCCAAACACATAGAGGGGGGATCATGTCAAGAGGAGTCATGTTACTTTAGTGTGTATTTATGACAAATATGAGTTTCCTGAGTGGGGCGGGAGTAAATGTGTGCGTCAATATGAATGATGTCTATGGGAGTGGAGGGAGATACTGAGTGCATTGTGGGAAGAAGGGAAGGGGGGGGGGGGGGGGGGGGGGGGCGTCGATAGACACCTCCGTGTCTTGTTTTTTCAGTGTCTTGAAAGGGAAGGATCTAGTTCTTCTCTCGTCATATTTCACTGGGTGTCTTTCTCTCCCTGTAGGAAATCTGCCCTCTGTCGTCACCCCGCCTCTCTCTGTCACTCTGGCTATGTCTCTCGTCCGATTCTCTCTCTCTCTCTCTCTCCCTTTCTCTCTCTCTCTCTCTCTCTCTCTCTCTCTCTCTCTCTCTCTCTCTTGTCCAATTCTCACTCTTTCTCTCTCGCGCTCTCTCGTCCAAATCTCTTAGTTTCTCTCTCTCTCTCTGCCACCTCATAGCTCTCTGTGGGGCTTTAGATAATTGACTCCCTCTCTCTCCATCCACTATCTTCTCTCTCTCTCTCTCTCTCTGGGGAGCAGATCAGCCTCTTCATCCGCCTCTCCCTCGGGTTCAGACAAAACTCTCTCTCTCTCTCTCTCTCTCTCTCTCTCATCTCAACGCCACTCTCCCTCCCTCTCCCTCTCCCTCTCACCCGTCAACGCTCAAGGGCTTTGCAAGCCTGCTAACACACAAACACACAAACACACCAACACCAACAGCAACACCAACAGCAACACCAACAAACCACACCCCCGTAGCAGCTGTTCAATCAGGCATGGTGGGGTCAGGGGTCAGGGGTCAAAGTTAAAGACACTTGGCCCAGTCGCTTCAGTCAGGTGATTTCAAACGGAACACATTCGACACAGGGGGTACATCCAATGCCCTGCCCTGCAAGATAACTGGCCCCGTAATCCTATTAAATACACTATTATCTCCCTATAGTCTGTGGGATCTATCTCAGGTTGGTGCAGTGGGATAACCCTATGGTGCCAGCTGATTATCCCCTCCACAAATAAACAGAACGAGAAGGCAGAGGTGGGCCCACAAGGTGCAGAAGGGACTGAGAGATTCCACCCGTAGAAATACGAAGGAGAGAGATCCTGCCGGTCATTTTAATAAGATGCAGTGGCAGGTCCTGGAGATTTTTCTTCGGCGTTTGAGGCAATGTGTTTATATGGCGAGGAGATATGATGCAGAATGACGATGGCGCTCTCAGGTAAAGGATTGGGTCAAATAAGATGCATTAGGTTTGGGCCCAGCTCATAGGAGTGCACGCACAGAGGTGGCCTGAATGCATGGGTCACGTAAGAGGAGGTGGTGTTCTCTTAAACACGTCCTGAAAACATCTCATCAACCCTCCCCTAACCCTAACCCTAACCCTAACCCTAACCCTGAAAACATCTCATCAACCCTCCCCTAACCCTAACCCTAACCCTAACCCTAACCCTGAAAACATCTCATCAACCCTCTCCTAACCCTAACCCTAACCCTAACCCTAACCCTGAAAACATCTCATCAACCCTCCCCTAACCCTAACCCTAACCCTAACCCTAACCCAAACCCTGAAAACATCTCATCAACCCTCCCCTAACCCTAACCCTAACCCTAACCCTAACCCTGAAAACATCTCATCAACCCTCCCCTAACCCTAACCCTAACCCTAACCCTAACCCAAACCCTGAAAACATCTCATCAACCCTCTCCTAACCCTAACCCTAACCCTAACCCTAACCCTAACCCTGAAAACATCTCATCAACCCTCTCCACTGTGTAGCAACCACAGACGTGGCACTATTCCACAAACTGGGGGGCTAGCTTGACCTGTGACCTTTTGTCCTCAAAACACTGAGAACATACCAGTAAACGCATCTCAACAGCTTTTTGACTTTTCTTTTGCGTTGGTCAAGGGATACCAGAACAAAGCTATTAGATGGTGCAACCTATGCTTGGGCCTAACACCAGGTTGTTTAGGGGGTTGCTATTTCACGATGCCCTAACCCTTAAAAGAATAAGTGACAATGCCTTTGTTCCACTCAATTCCAGTTATATGTATACAACTACATAATGGATGCCCTAGATTGAGCTCATCACAGTCTGTGGGTGAGGCACAGATACAGGCAAAAAAAAATACAAGTTTAAGGCTGACATTGGCAGTTTGACTTTCTTTCTTTGTTTACTACCATAGCCCTCATTCCAAGCATTACAGCCTATGAATCCTCTCTCTCTCTCTCTCTCTCCTTCCAATGCCAAAAGGGGTTGAAAGGCCATCTTCAAATTCCCCTAACATGAAATTATTTGCGTACTAATTGAATTTGAAGCATTCTTGGCCGCATACTTGCCCGTTGCCCGGTACAATGGCGTCCTTTCATCCCTCCCACCGAGCCGGATGCTTCGCGGCCGACCACGCAGACAGGACAGAACTCTGTGCTCCCTCTCACACGCTACGGTCTCTCTCTATCTCTAACCCCCCCCCCCCCCCCCCCCCAATTCTTACGCACAGAAAAACAGGCCTCTGTGCGTTCAAACAGAGATCCTTTATTTTTGGCGACGTATAGATTCATCAGTGGAACCCAACGACAGGGGAACAACACATTTCTGTCCGGCGAAAGTAGAAGGGCTTCGGACGAAGGGGACATGGAAAAGGCGTCCATACATGAACGAAGGCGCGCTTGCAGCTTGTTTTACATAGGGTTTTTTTACAGGACATTTTAGGACTGTATAGGACTTCCTGTCAGGTTTAATGCCTCGATCTTGTTTGTCATTCCTGTATTCTCAGTCCCTGCGGCAGGAAGTCTCTCGATATGAAAGCCGATACGTCTTTGCAGGCCCTTTACCTTATCGCACAGAACAGACATCCTCTGCATATGTTATTTACGTAAGAGTATCAGGGCACAATACAGAAAGTCCACACAAATATTGGTAAGTATATCATTTATTTATTTAGATTTAAAAAATGAAAAAGGATTTTTTTTTGTAGTATCAAAATATCATATTTATAGGTGTGAGCATTCTTTGTCAATGGTTTTCAGCCAAGCATAACAGTGGTGGGATTTTTTATTAAACAAATTGACAGCTTTGGTTAAGTCCCTAACCCACACTCACAAACACATGTACAACAAAAAATCTAAAATATTTGCACACACAAAACAAAGAACAAACTGCACACATTCAATGCCATGTGTGTATACACAAACCACAACATGCATGCAAAACACACACACACACACACACAGACACACAATAAAGAGCAACGGCTAATCTACGTTAAGTGCATTAGCTGTGTCACACATTCTTTGACTTATTAATTAGTCGAGAGGCTCTAGCTCGTAAAAGCTTAACTTAGCCGCCCTGTCAGATCATTATTGAGACAGAGATCCACATCACCACATCAAGACAACACTAAATTCATTCCGTTTTAAGCTTGGACCAGATCAATGACAAAACATAAATAGCATTTGGATTCAATAAATATTGTTGGAGAAACACCTAAGGCAAAATCTATTGATATCAGAGTGCCACCACGAGGCACACATCATTTAAATGAATAGAATGGACAGAAATAGCAAAACAATGGCAATTTCTTCAGAGATAACCACAATGGATGTCCCCACAGCAAACCAACATTTTGTAAAAAGGCAACAAGAAACCATTTTAGTTTCTGGTGTAATTTTCTTTGTTTGGGCCACAAAGATAGCAGAGTTTGCCACCGGCCACTTCTTTAAGGAAATAAGCGTGTTCATTCTACTCAGTCTGATTCTTTGACATCATCTAGGAATAGAGGCAGTTGGAAAAAACATCAGAATCACACATTTACTATTCAACTATCTTGGTGAGCTGTGGTGGAACGTCCCCGACTACAGCACAGACAGTAATGTGAATGCCACTTTACATTTTCCCTGGATCTAGCAATAACGGTTTCCACCACTTCAGTGTCAAAGAACAAAAGGGCGCTGACGCAAACCCCATTTGCAATATTGCCCTAAATCTCTAGAGTCTCAAAGTATCAAGTAGCGATCATTGTGGAAACAGTTTTTTTTTGTCTTTATGAAAGAAGCCCTCTTCAGTGAAAACAAATTTCACCCCTAATGTAATTGTTCATGAACTGAAATGATTTCCAATACACGCAATAAAGAAACAGCCTGGAGGCTTGGAGTATTTAAAGGCTTTCGGTGCAAAACCAGTGAGGGCACAATAACTAAAGTGTTCACCCTAAAAAGCACCTGGGATTAGCACTGTCTTCTGAGGCAAAGAGGCCCTGTCCTGAAACTACCCCTAGACTGCTAGTACCCCCCCCCCCCCCCCCCCCCCCCGAGTATCTCTATCGGCTGATAAAAGGGGGGGGGGTGCTTTATTTGAATGGCCCCTTTACAAAATGGGCTCCTTGGGGAAATCCTTATTTCTACACTAATAAGTAGTAGAAAGTAGAAAGCAGGCTAACCATGGACGGCCAAATGCTGGTCACTACCCCAATTTAATTGTCTTCACTAATAATCTGATGATAATACTAGCTTGCACGCTAAAAGATGGTTGCTACTGCTTGACGTATATTCTAATCGCAGAGCTGAACTTTTCAAACTGGAGGTGTTTCTCTTTGACGTTGGCAACCCACCACTCAAAGACACTGGTTGAAATGAACTGGACTTTGGACGGTAAAAACAAACTGATGGTGAGTGGTCGGGCATAAAGCGAGTCGACATTCCATTCAGGAAGAAGCCATTTGATTGACGTGAAGACCAACGGCACTTCAAGTCTCCCTAAACACAATTCAACAACCCCCGTCTCCAAACCCCCCTGATCCCGTGTCCGGCCTCTCAGGTTGGCGGGGGCCCGTTCACGTATCGCAGCACCAGGTGGAACGATGGCGCCAGGCGAGTGGCTCGCTTGCAGTCAGGCTCCAGTAGGCCCCAGGCCAGACCGGCCAGAAGAGTTAGAGCCAAGCCCAGGAGGAGGTAGAGGAAGGCTGGGTGAGGCAGTGGCCACGAGCCCTCAACCACTGCAACATGGAGGCTCCTGGGTTGGGTTTGGGATGGATTTTTATCCCGTAAGCTCTTCTGCTCCTTCTTTTGAATCTAAAGAAGCAGAGGAAGCAAAAGACACAGACAACAAATCAAAATCAAATCAATTTGATTTGTGTAGCACATTTCATTCACAAAGGCAATTCAATGTGCTTTACACAAGGCATGCAAAAGTATAAAAGGAAGAAATAAAACACCAATAAATGAATAAAAACAATTATACAACTTATGTCAACATTTTTTATTAGAATTTTTTTTACAACTTTACAACAATCTCATGAGAAAATATGGGTAGAGTACCTGTGGATTTGATGGACGTCTGCACCCCTTCCAATTGGAGAGAGTATGCGATGGTGAGAGGGAAGAGCTTGAAAACGCCCTCTGGAAATTGCCATGACGATTTGAGACTGTTCCCCGCGAGCAACACGAACACTGTCAGAGACATACAGAGACACACACACAATAGTTTGGGGGCATGACTACATACTCATTTTTGGCAGAGGCACTATGCAACCTAGAGGGGCCGATTATAAAAAAAAAAAGAGAGACTTTGAGATGGGGCCCATTAACTAATGAGGTTGCAGGCCACACACACACAAAACTCTTTGTCCATCTTTCTCTCTCTCTCTCTCCTACTTCACTCCATAGTGGGAGTTTTATTTTCTCTTCGTTCACCCCTTTCTCCCTCTGTTTATCCTTATCTCCTACACTATCTTTTCCATCTTTTCTTTATTTCTCTTTCATTTTGTCCTTGTCCTCCCTCCCCCGCTCTGTCTCCCTCTATCAGAGCTCGGTGAAGTGCTGGCAGCCTATGGCGGCCGCGTCTTCCGTCTTTGTGCTCTCACCAGCAATTAAGGCCGACATTAAAAAGCCAGTTAGCACTGCAGTCATTCCGTCGCGTCTGTAAAGCTGTCGATTAAGCCGCTGGCACACAGACGTTACAACGGCAGCTTTGAAATGGAAATGCTGCCCACTGTAGCAGGGGTCGTTCTGGGCTAGGAGAGTGCAGGGGGTTGTACCAGGTTCCAACGTACCAGGATAGCCATGCACTTCTATGCAAGTCTTAGAAAGACTGACAGACTGAAACAGACAGACCTGAAAAGGGAAGAAAGGAAGGAAAACAAAAGAAAAAAGAAAAAAAAGAAACAAGGAGGAGAGAAAGGAAGAAGGCAAGAAAATAATAAACCAAGACAGCAAAAAGGCAGAATGAAAGAGAGACTTCAGACAGCTTCCTTGGCACGTAGAGACAAGAAAGAGTGAAACAAATAGGAGAGTGAACACACTCTGCTTTACACAGGCTGGGGAGTGAACACACTCTGCTTTATATAGGCTGTTCAAATCCTGCCAGAACCACACAGGTCTAAATCATTTTTTATGAATAGCCTCGAGTCTTTAAAAAAGATTAAATACATAAATGTGAGACTTTCTGAATAAAGAGACATATGCAGATATGTAAAATTAACTCATTGCAAGTGTTTGACATTCATTTGTTGGTAGGTGGTTTATTTGACATGTATTTTACTGTATGATCACACACATTTAAAAGATATGTGTGGGAAAGCAGTATCAATGTTCTAGAGTCTAAAGCGTCACCAAAACTGAGAATGTTCCATCCATGGACTCATAGAAGAAGCTGACGTGCATATATGTTTGTGTGTGTGTGTGTGTGTGTGTGTGTGTGTGTGTGAGAGAGAGAGAGAGTGCTTGCACACATTCTAAAAAGCCAATATAAGCAGAACGTAAAGAGTCTGGGTTTGTAAAGTCAGGAGATTTCTTACACACACACACACAAACACACGGTGATGCACCTCATGTGATGAAGTGTGTTGAATAAGACCTTGTTTTTCTTGACCCTGCATACACATGTTGCTCTGTGACTGGCTGCCTCCCGTCCCAGCTTTATAAGACTAGGCTCACCTCTCTCACATGAAAAATATACCAGCTCAAAGGTCGCTGTAACCAGACAAGAGTGTAAACTGGTTGAATACTTATTGTCTGAACTAGTACTAGTGTTGCTGACAATGTATGATGTAGACGCACTTTTTGTTGTTAAAATCCCTTCAACGGACAATCTGCAAGTTTCAAAACATCCCGAGTTAAAAAAAACAACATGACATCAATGTTTTAATCAAGCAGTTGGGTGTCCAAAATGGAGATGTTAATGGTTTGATGACTGAATGTGCCATTTTGACAATGAAGGCAAAGAATTTGGCTAACACTGAAAGGTTAACGGAACTACCTGCTCGGTGCAAAGATCTGTCTGGACTGCTTTGGAGCAAGGGGTTGAGAGTCCAATGGACGTGGAGGGACCACCACCTTTTGGGCTCTGGCCCAGCCAAGCACTGACACGCGCAGCGTCGAAGCCCATTGGCTCAGAGGCCTGTCCATCAGGCGTGGAGGTCATCCATTGGCCATTGAGCGAGTCAGTCCTTCCGTCTTGCGTCTTGACAGGTGGAAACACCTGGACGTGGGCGGGGCTTAACCATTTCTCTGAAACCTGGTTGGACCGTATAAAAAATTATAGAAAGATGGACAGGAGAGATTTTTTGTTCTCATTACACATCAAATGTACGGAGCAATTACAGTCACATTTGACTAAACACAGGTAACACTAACTGAAAAGACCAAGTTATAACATTCACGGAAGCAAACGTTGCGGATTGTTTGACACATTTCTGATGATGTTGTGGTTTATGTCTGATACTTCTGCTGTCTGCTACTACTGTCTAAACTGGTAACACTTCACACTGACAAACGTCCAGGTAAAATGTGTGATTCCTTGACTCTGGTGCCAACCCTTATGGCTGCAGTTGGTTTAAGCTTAGTCCATTTGGAAACACACATGGGTAAAGTGGCTATATTAAGGAAGGTACAAAATGATGAGCCGTTCTGGAGAATTTTAGGGGAATTATTGTGGTAGGTAGTTCTGATACACACTGCATGCATGGCATGCATGCACGGTATGTCTGTTCAGAGGTAACTGACAACTACTGTGAGAAAAATAACTGACTAGAAAGTCAAAAAGCAAGCTCTTCTCGTTCACAACACTTTAAATAAATAAATGAATGAAAGTAGACCGGCAGTAACACAGAGACGTGACTCAGAGGAAAGGTCATACACATGTACTTTGCAAAGTATTCAAATGAAGCGTCTCTCTCTCTCTCTCTCTCTCTCTCTCTCTCTCTCTCTCTCTCTCTCTCTCTCTCTCTCTCTCTCTCTCTCTCTCTCTCTCTCTCTCTCTCTCTCTCTCTCTCTCTCTCTCTCTCTCTCTCTCTCTCTCTCTCTCTCTCTCTCTCTCTCTCTCTCTCTCTCTCTCTCTCTCTCTCTCTCTCTCTCTCTCTCTCTCTCTCTCTCTCTCTCTCTCTCTCTCTCTCTCTCTCTCTCTCTCTCTCTCTCTCTCTCTCTCTCTCTCTCTCTCAACACAGTTCATCCCAGTCACAGACAGAAGCGCTAGAAGCATCCTGAACAAAGCCGCATTCTACTGCGATGACGGGGAGAGGCATGAACTTAACCCACTTTGACCTTTGACCTTTGGTTATCCAAAGGTATTGGGTAGGGTTGGGAGATGTCTGCTAATAGGCATCGTCCATCGGCCCAACCCTAGTACTGGGTTTACCTACATGTACACAAACTGTCCTTATTTAAGTGCCCTAACCCTAACCCCAGTACTGGGTTTACCTACATGTACACAAACTGTCCTTATTTAAGTGCCCTAACCCTAACCCCAGTACTGGGTTTACCTACATGTACACAAACTGTCCTTATTTAAGTGCCCTAACCCTAACCCCAGTACTGGGTTTACCTACATGTACACAAACTGTCCTTATTTAAGTGCCCTAACCCTAACCCTAGTACTGGGTTTACCTACATGTACACAAACTGTCCTTATTTAAGTGCCCTAACCCTAACCCCAGTACTGGGTTTACCTACATGTACACAAACTGTCCTTATTTAAGTGCCCTAACCCTAACCCCAGTACTGGGTTTACCTACATGTACACAAACTGTCCTTATTTAAGTGCCCTAACCCTAACCCCAGTACTGGGTTTACCTACATGTACACAAACTGTCCTTATTTAAGTGCCCTAACCCTAACCCTAGTACTAGGTTTACCTACATGTACACAAACTGTCCTTATTTAAGTGCCCTAACCCTAACCCCAGTACTGGGTTCACCTGCATGTACACAAACTGTCCAGTGCTTTGGGTGTCTGCGCTATCTAAATTAAATGGATTATTATAATTTTTCGGACTCATATATATATATATATACATATATATATGTATGTATATATATATATATATATATATATATATATATATGTTTGGTAATCTTTGGTAAAAGAGTTTAGGGCATCTTCAAAAGTTTCACATTGTCTTGATTTGACCTATTCCCCTACTAGACGAAGATAGTATCATAAAAGATCCTGCGGAACAGCAACACATTGTAACATCTCATAAAGGTCAGGATTATGGTGGCGTGTCTCTGGAGGCCATCTGACCATCTCGTGAACATAGCTGAACATAACACACACACACACACACACACACACACACACACAGCAGTATCCCCCACACACACAGCAGTATCCCACACAACAAGTTACAAACGCACACGCAACAGTATCCCACACAACATCTAACACACACACACACACACACACACACACACACACACACACACACACACACACACACACACACACACACACACACACACAGCAGAATCCCAGAGATTCTGCAAGGGCGTGGAATCCAGAGGGCAGGACACAGAGATGAAACGTGTAGAAGGGACAGACACACTCAGTGTGTCGCTCCGTGTGGTTGGTCTGTGGTCGAGGTGCCTAGATACAGATCAGACAGAATTGTCTCACGATGCCCGTGCTTATTTTTGATCTGTCTGCTTCTGCTCGATACGTTTAAGGCACTCCATCAACGTGAAGAAAAAAAATTAAAAAAAGGAAAAACGTAGGAAACAAATCCACCAGGGAAGAAAGCTAGTCTTATTTTTCTCGCCTGCTATTCCATTGCTTCTGGCTCTGTGGAAAAACATTCCTGGTAATATTGCTACAACATGTCACCCTCAAAAAAGCCTCTGTAGCCACAGGCATCTGGGACAATGAAAAAGACCAGAATGTGAAACATAATATAATATCTAGCCTTCTGGCACTGAGTTTCTCATTGCTCTGTTTTGCTGGCAGCAGGACCAAGCAACGCATAAACACTATTTTGTGACTAAAGTGTTATTTTTCTCGCTGAAATCTTGTGAAGAAGGCAATAATGCCACAGTGCTTTCTGGGATTCACTTCACAAGTAGGACTTTTTCTTATCACCCTTAAGTGTAGAGATAGCTCTGCTAATTTGCTACGTAGTGATGGGAAAAGAAAGATGGAAAGATAGCAAGTAGTTCTGGAAAATTCTAGAATATACATTTGTAACTATCTCGTGGCAGCGTGACAGGGCTTGGTTTCACTAACGCGGTTAACGTGTGTTGGTCATTACCACGCACAGCACACAACGTGATCATTGTGTGTACAGTCGTTGATATGATTGACCTTTGAACCCACCGGCTCAGCTACTTCCTGGTTTGCGATGTCAGACTGGGAGTCAATGGACCCAAGGGAACTGAGGTAACTCCGCCTCTTCACACCGTCTCTGGCCAATGGTCGCCGCCGGCGACACAGGCCTGCGGGTTGACACATACACACACACACACACACACACACACACACACACACACACACACACACACACACAGTAAACAACAGACCCAAACCTTTCAGTACACACAATGACAATAAAGCGGGGAATAGCCTTTCAAACTCTGCTGGGCGGTGGGTGCTTCAGTTCAATGGGCTTTTTCTATTTGGATGAACGGCGTTTGAATTCGGGACACCTGCGTCGCCAGCAGCTGGACAAACCCAGGGCCCCCCTCGGCCCAACCGCAGGAAACAGGGCTCCGGAGGACCTCATTAGCTGTCCCGTCCTGCCCTGATGACTCCAGTCAATACGCTGCAGAGTAGGAGCACGGCTTTGGAGCAGCCAGCTGGTGCTCACACAGAGCTGGAGTGGGAGTGCAGATAGCGGGGTATGGATCCGTCTACGAGCTAAACCCGACATGGATTATCTCTTCAACTGATAGACGTGATGGATGGGTTATCAGCCCCTGGTTTGCCTCTGCTGTTGCCATGCACAACGTTGTTGGAGCGTTTTTCTATCGATGGGACGTTACGTTTGAGATGCCACTTCGATCGACACTGCCCTGATTAACTGTTAGCTGACACTGATGAGCCGGTGAACAGACGGAGTGGTTGTCACGGCAGACGTTTTGATTTTAAACCTGCAAACGAAACCCTTTCCAAACACGAGGCATACCATGACGCGGCATTTTCGGTTGCACCCACCGGTGTTTGCGCTAAAATACGCCGAGTCACCGTCGTGGTGGGATAGCGAGCCGCCGATGTCGACGGAGGGGTCCCACTCGAGAACCAGGTGGTCCAGGGTGGGGGGGGACGGCGAGGGAGGAGGAGGGGGGGCGGGCGACGGGTTCGCGGGGAACGACGTCCCCTGGGCGGTGGGGAGTGCGGGGTTACAGGGAGCCTCCACGCTGGGGAACACAGGGAGGTCCAGGTGTCGCTTATCAAGCGCTCCCTCCTCCTCTTGTGGCGTTTCAGAGGGACAGCCGGAGTCGGAGCCCTGGGCCAGCCTCCAGTCATCTTCAAACACCTGCCAGGGGGAGGAGAGAGAGAGAGAGAGAGAGAGAGAGAGAGAGAGAGAGAGAGTCTCAGGTGGGAGGCAACTTGTCATCATCAAACACACAGACAGGTAGAGGAGAGGAGGAGGAGGAAACATAACGACTTGATGATGAGGGAGTGGGGGGGGGGGGGGGGGGGGTTAGGGGGAGAAAGAGAGAGAGGGGGTAGGCCATGGGCAGGAAGATGAACGACAGAAAGAGTGAGACAAATGAGCCGTGTGCGCGTGTGTGTGTGTGTGTGTGTGTGTGTGTGTACCAGTCTCATGCTAATCAGCCGTGTGTGTAGCCGCCCCACGCTGTTGAAGACCTGGGTGCAGTAGAGCAGCAGTTCCCAGAGCTGAGACTCCACTTCCTGTGCGTCGCCCGGCGAGCTGCAGTGGATCAACGCCTCGCCGCGCTCCAGCAACGCGTTCACACGCCCAGAGTTCACACACACCGCCTCCTGGAAGGACTGGGGTAGGACAGCAGAGTGGAGTAGAGTAGAGTAGATTTAAGCAGGGCAGAGTATAGTAGAGTAGAATACGTTACTGTAAAGTACAGTAGAGTATGGTACAGTAAAGTACGGTAGAATAGAGTAGAGTAGAATACAGTTCGGTAAAGTACAGTAGAGTACGGTAAAGTACAGTATAATAGAGTAGAGTAGAATACAGTACGGTAAAGTACAGTAGAATAGAATAGAGTAGAGTACAGTTAAGCAGGGCAGAACAGAATAGAGTAGAGTAAGCGAGGAGTAGAGTAGAGTAGAATAGAATAGAGTAGAGTAGAGCAAACTGGCAGGCCTTTGGTCTATACCCATGCAGAGCACGCACAGCGTTACATAACTTCTAATACATACTTCAACGTGAGATCAAAGAAACTCAAGATCAAGCAGCTCTAGGGTAGACATGGATTATCATTAGTACCTCCTGAGCAGGGTAGCAGCTTTCTGACTTAAACAGATCTATTTTACATAAATAAAACAGTAACATCATAGTGTTGTGCCAGTTTTCACGTGTTTACATTTGACCGGCCTACCTGTATCTCCGTCATCCTGTCACAGGTGGTTCCTCCAATCAGATGCTCCAACTCTGAAAGCCTCAGGTCCATGTCAGCCAACCACATCATCAACTCCTCCCTCTCGCTCTCAAACTCCTCCCACTGAGATACAAAGTGCTGTGACGGAGAAGAGGAGAGAGGCTTAAAAATACTGTATTTCTGGGTTTACCGCACGTATTTTGGGGTTTAACATTTTGTTATTTTAGTGTGTGACATTGCAGCTTAATACTTAACAAGACATCTGTACAAACAAGTTTCTTGTTTATCATGGGGAAATAATTGTTCATAATATCATATATTTGGATACAGTCTAGCCCAGTCCTCAAGTACCCCCAGCCATTCCAGGTATATGATCTGCCCCAGTGCCAGCACACCTGGTTTAATTAAGACACCTACAGCAAGGCTTTGACTAATTACACCAGGTGTGCTAGCACTGGGAGAGACCAAATATCTGGAATGGCTGGGGGTACTTGAGGACCCTAATTGGTGCGCGTGTATTTTGTTTAGTTTTTTTCCCACAACCTACCCTTATAAATATAAAGTATAAATGTTTACCCCAAATGTTTTGGGTTGCACCGTAAAATAGTTTATCATTGTGTTGTGTGTCTAATAGCAACCTTGGGCCATCTTTAAAATAATTACGTTTTGTGTTCATCAGAGTGTCGTTATTCTTCAAATTCAAATTTATTCCAGCCTATGCACTTATAATATCCACCTTACTTGTGTGCATGGTTTGTTTATTTGAAACATCTCCAACCCTGTGTGTATGGCGGGCTCTATCCTGGTATTGAGGGCGTGCCAGCGTAGTCCTACCCTGTGTCTATGTGTGGCGGTCTCTATCCTGGCATTGAGGGCATCCCAGCGGAATCCACAGTCACGGGTCAGAGTCAGGAGCCGGCCCCGCATGGTGCCGTGGAACAGACGGACCAGGGTCCGGTTCTTCTGGGTCAGGTCATCCAAACAGACCAGCCGAACTCCAGCCTCTGCCTGTAGACTCTGGAGGGATGGAGCCACACAGACACAAACAGGGACGAACACAGACACAGAGAGATACAAAGAGATATAGAGAGAGAAATGGAGAGATACAGAGAGAGACAGTAACTCAGAAAGACACACAAACACAGAGATACAGAAAGACACAGATAGATACACGTACGTACACACACACACACACACACACACACACACACACACACACACACACACACAGATACAGAAATACACAGATAGACATAGACACACACAGAAAGACACAGATAGACAAGTACACACAGTGAGAGAGAAATACAGATAGACACAGAAAGACACAGATAGACTGAGATATTACAGCGCCTTTCAATACTTTGTAAAAGCTTCTATTTCTTTACCACCTCAGCAAAGGCCTGGCTGTAAGGCAGGTCAAGGCTAAGTTTAAACATCGGAAAATAGTTTGTAGGTAGAGTTTGCCAGGCCTAAACATTTCCCAGGAATCAGAACTGATCACACCAACACGGTATGTCTGTTCAGAGGTAACTGACAACTACTGTGAGAAAAAGAACTGACTAGAAAGTCAAAAAGCAAGCTCTTCTCGTTGATAACACTTTAAATAAATAAATGAATGAAAGTTGACCGGCAGTAACACAGAGACGTGACTCAGAGGAAAGGGCATACACATTTACTTTGCAAAGTATTCAAATGAAGCGTCTCTCTCTCTCTCTCTCTCTCTCTCTCTCTCTCTCTCTCTCTCTCTCTCCTCTCTCTCTCTCTCTCTCTCTCTCTCTCTCTCTCTCTCTCTCTCTCTCTCTCTCTCTCTCTCTCTCTCTCTCTCTCTCTCTCTCTCTCTCTCTCTCTCTCTCTCTCTCTCTCTCTCTCTCTCTCTCTCTCTCTCTCTCTCTCTCTCTCTCTCACCTCAAACTTGCGTAGCTCCTCTTGGGCGGTGGCAAACCGCACGTGGGCAGAGTCGAGAGAACGGACAGTTCTCTCAGCCAATTGCAGCCAGGCGTCCAGACTCGAGTGCTCTTTCATGAAGTTGTGCCAAAGCACCCACCTCTTCTGCAACCTACCCGGTACACAAACACACTCAGCGGTCACATGAACAGTTGGACAGTCAGTCAAAGAGAACAGTCATTCAGTCAGTCAGTCAGGCAACCAGCAACTCGGGCAAACTCTCCCACTCACACAGCACGTCCCTCCAGAGACAGCGAGTCGCCATCTAGGCTCCAGGCGTCCAGTTGCAGAGGCTCTCTGTGGCCTCCAGTCATTTCCAATGGGGACAGAGAATAGGGTGGTGAAACCAGAGGCACAGCGGGCTCTGACTGCACCTCCAGACCCAGAGCAGTGTCCTGGCTCCATTCTTCTTCTGTTACGACGGCCGCATCACTTCCTGTTGTGGTGGTCGTCGGGTTGCCGTCGCTAAGATAACCGGAAAGGGGCGTTTTTTCTTCTTGCATTGTGACATCCCCTGATATTTACCTGTAGAAGAACATATCAAGGGGAATACAACTTAAACCATAGTGAATAAGTATATATATAAATATTGATGAGAAAAAAAAAGAAACAGAAGCATTACCGTTCTAAGCAAATTAAAAACAGAACACACTGAGTACACAAACTCAACTGACAAAGCAAATTACTCAACTGGCAACAACATCTTGAGATTTCATTTAGAGGTCGCATTTTTCAAGGTCACGCTCATTAACCAACGCCAACCTGCTCTCCTCAAGGTCACCCCATAATCCAGTTATATTATAAACAAAACCCTCTGGTCGCTTATCAACGAGAAATATTTGCTAATCTTTTTAAAAAACTGTGTAAACACCCACAAGCCCCCTTACAGGGGGCGATGCCTCCATCCTCCATTGCCCCTGGAGAGGCTTCAGAGGACGGGCTCACCGCTCAGAGGCACCAGCACATTAGACAGCCGCCAACCCAAAATCACCACCCCAGAAAGCCAGCGCGGAGACATAGACATGCCACCGGCCGCCGGGCTGGGAGTTGGGACGATGTGTTTGTGAGCACAAAGTGTGAGTGCGTGCGCACTGTGCCTGAATGTGTGTGTCGCCTTTTGTCCGCGTGTCCATCTGTGACGCTCGGTGTGTTCTTTCAGTGTTTGTGTGTCGGTGCTTTGCATGGTGTGTGTGTGTGTGTGTGTGTGTGTTTGTATAAGTGTGTGTGTGTGTGTGTGTGTGTGTGTGTGTGTGTGTTTGTATAGGTGTGTGTGTGTGTGTGTGTGTGTGTGTGTGTTTGTATAGGTGTGTGTGTGTGTGTGTGTGTGTGTGTGTGTTTGTGTGTGTGTGTGTGTGGATGGTTGGCCACACATGGCTAGCTCCCCCTGATGGGTAATTCATGGAGGCCATTACTCAGGGGGGACACAGAGGACCAATACTGTTCTGACTGACTGACTGGCAGATAGCCGTCTGGCTCACAGGCCGACTGACTGACTGACTGACTGACTGGCAGATAGCCGTCTGGCTCACAGGCCGACTGACTGACTGACTGGCTGACTGACTGGCTGACTGACTGACTGACTGACTGACTGACTGACTGTCTGGTCTGGGAGGAACGGGTGCTAAAAAGAGATCAATAGAGAGATACAGTCAGACACAGACGAAGAAAAATATACACCGACAGGTAGTAAAAACCAGACAGCCAGGCAGGCAGGCAGGGAGAGAGACAGACAGGTAGTGAGAACCAGAGTCAGGTGGAGCGACACAGACAGACTGGTAGAGAAAACCAGACAGGCAGTCAGTCAGGCAGGCAGGGGGAGAGACTGACAGGTAGTGAAAACCAGACAGGCAGGCGGAGACACAGACAGGCGCACAGACCGTAAAGATAGTTGTGGGTTGATCTCCGTCCTCCCTCAGCCAGAACCCTTTCTCCACACCTGACTGGCTACCCTGCCATCTCAATCAGTCATCCAACGACATCTCCTCCAGAAACCTCTCATAAGACCGCAGGCTCTCGATAGCAACCAGGGACTTTGACTCGGCTCAACACGCAGAGGATCATGGTATGTTCCCCTGAGCATTCTTCTAACATACAGTTGCAATGAAAATGCTTCAACCCCCATTGCAAATTAGGTTTATTAGCAACATTTAGCTGTTTGCAAAGAAAACTATCAAACAACAACAATTTAAATAGCTCAACGCAAACTAATATAACAAGTGGAAGGTAGACAAATGAAGCACTTGAGACAGCACCTGATTTGCAAATGGGTGCTCTTATGAGGGATTCTATTCAGGGGGTTGAATCATTCTGAGACTGCAGTAGTCATTAAGTGGCATTTTGTGTTGAATTTGGAGAAACCACTTGTTACATTAGTTGTGTTGAGCTATTTAAATTGTTCTTGTTTGATTGTGTTTTTTTTTTTTTGCAAACAGCTGAAAGTTTGTAAATGTCGCTAATAAACCAAATTTGCAATGGCGGTTGAATCATTTTCATTGCAACTGTACGTCACCTTGTGATACTTCTGGAGACATCATCAGTGATGTTTCAGTCCTGGGCTCATTAGGTGTGTAGGGGCTTTCAAAAATCAGACGCCCCTCACCTAGGCACACCGCAACACCTCCATTAGAGAAAACACACGGTTATAGCATAACTAAGGTTTGCATCGAGTCGCGTGTGTGAAAACATAATCCGGTTTGACCCCTGCGTGTAATGGCTCACACCCCCCTTTCCTTTGATTGAATTGAATGACCTCTGTATACAGTGTGGAATACTGAACAGTCTGTAAGCACACACTACCACCGTGACTGCCTTTTCTCTACTGGCTTCACGTCGCTGTTTGCTTTATTCTCTGTGGGAGTCTTTGGACCTAAACGAAGTGTGCCTTGGGAGATGTAGTCCGGTGATGTTCTATCACTGTGTAGTTCATGTCCATTCACGTCAAAGTCAGTATAGCACCACTGTTTTGAGGCGTTTACATTTCCATCCTTTCCTAACCATTCTCCTTTCTTGGCTTGCTTTACGCAGCTGTGAATGATAGTTCAGTAGGCAGGCAGTAGACAAGTGGTCTGAATGGGTTCACACACACACACACACACACACACACACACACACACACACACACACACACACACACACACACACACACACACACACACACACACACACACACACACACACACACACACACACACACACACACACACAGTTCTCTTAATCTAAAACAACAGAAAAGACATGAGAAACTTAGCAAGTGACAGAGATGGAGAGAAAATAACGCAAGGTTGAAAAAGAAAAGAGGAGATAGATAAAAAGATAAAAACACGACGACTAAACTTTTTCTGTGTGTGCCTAAATCCCGTCTTCAAAATGTCCAGGTCTGAAATTGTAATTCCCCAGGCAGAGCAGAAGGACATGAAAAGATGGAGAAAAAGCCATTTACAGACGCATTTGGAGGACAAAAAGTTTGTCCCAGAGGCTTTTTTATGGTGTCAAAAAAACAACTCAACAGACAACGACCTCAGCCTCCTCAGAGAAGGAGAGGGAGAGGGAGATAGAGAGAAAGATGTGCAATGTGTGTGTGTGTGTGTGTGTGTGTGTGTGTGTGTGTGTATCAGAACTACCTGCTTTCCAGACCCATAAATCAGACTCTGAATTGGCCCAGACGAGGCTTATGGGGCAAGGCCTCAGCCCCGGCCCACGGAGATAGGTGCAGGTGTGTGTGTGTGTGTGTGTGTGTGTGTGTGTGTGTGAGTCAAGGCCTCAGCCCCGGCCCACGGAGATAGGTGCAGGTGTGCGTGTGTGTGTGTGTGTGTGTGTGAGTCAAGGACTCAGTCTTGCTCCAGTGAAAGGCCATATAGATCCTCCTTACTCATGCCCCTCAGTGTGTGTGTGTGTACGAGAAAGTGATCTACAGTTGATGCTATGAAAAGCAGTGAAGAACGTCCAATGTCACCGTCGATACTCCCAAATCAAACCGTCAGGTCTGTCTATGTCTGACGTTTGTCTTTGTTCTCTTTCTTTCGTTCTCTCTCTCTCTCTCTCTCTCTCTCTCTCTCTCTCTCTCTCTCTCTCTCTCTCTCTCTCTCTCTCTCTCTCTCTCTCTCTCTCTCTCTCTCTGCTTTACATATACACAGAGAGAGAGAGAGAGAGAGAGAGAGAGAGAGAGAGAGTTCTGTTGCTATCCTTGTTGTCATGCTCTGGCAAAGTGAATGTAGCTTTTACCATGCCAATAACACTCCTTTGAATTGAATTGAATTGAATTGAGAGAAAGAGAGAGAAGCAGGTTGCCCATTTAAAGCTAATAATTATCCAAAATGTCACCAAGATCCTCACTCAAATATCAGAGACCAATGTAAGGCGCACGCACGCACACACACACACACACACACACACACACACACACACACACACACACACACACACACACACACACACACACACAATCAATCTGTCCATCATACTAATAGGCAAACACTCCTTCAGACAGAGACAGAAGGTGATAAAGCTGACGTCAAGGGATGACGTCACGGACAAACCTGCCGTACCAGACCCGGCGACTGACGACAAGCCACGCCATTGGGACATCTGATTGGTTGATTACCCTATCCTGATCTGAACGATGCCTCGTCATCCCTCACACAGAATCCTAGACAACCACACACATTTAAACACACACACACACACACACACACACACACACTTTCCAGGTGGACTGTATGGCTCCAGATCATTCATTGACGGAGTGAGAAGGGGATCAAATCGGCTGCTGTTGATTTAAAGCCATGCGCCGCACATTACACTGAGATCAGCCTTGCCGTGTTAAATTCTTTGGCCACTTATACGAGGCATGTGGATGCAATTTGTAACAATATTGGAAGGCGAGGAAGTGTGCAGGGTAAGTCTATTGGTATGCAGCCTGTTGAAGGTCAAAACGTATGTGTGGCCAATCAGCAGAGGAATGGCTATGTTAAGACTACTGGTATCATCAGACACACACACACACACGCACGCACACACAGACAGACACATGCAGGGACGGGACCACCAAGGAAACGACAAGGAAGATGAGCAGCGGCAGGCTACTGATGACAAGCAGCCGGGCAAGGGAGCTACGCTACACTATTGGTATGCAGCCCGCTAGCTGGGTGGCTGACGTAAAAGAGGAAGGATGCCAGGGAGCCGTGTTCGTTGATAAGCATAAGTATGTGGCCTGCCTGCCAGGACAGTGGCCGAGAACGGAAAGGAGGCTATCTTACATGATTGACACGCAGCCTGCAGCGGACGATCACAGAGAGGAAGGTGGCTACGGCAGACTATTGGCATGCTGCCAGCGTGCGGGGGTCGCTGGGGAATGAGAGTTTGTCCTCCTCAGACAATGTTAATGACATCCTGAGCTGTCTGACACGGGATTTATGAGCAGCAACAGGTCATCCTCTGTCTGGATGTTTATGTGTTTGTGTGTGTGTGTGTGTGTGTGTGTCTGTCTGTGTGTGCGCGGCCGCAAATAAACACACAAGCATCGTCTTTGCAGCAACAAACACACCTCGAACCGCTGCAAATAAACAATCGATATCGTTGTGTGCGTGTCTCTGTATTTGTCTAGCGTTTGTGGGTGTAATCCCTTCGCATAGCAATGTCTATGCCTGAGTCTGTGCATGTGTGTGTTTGTGAGAGACTCTGTGTTTGAGAGTGTGTGTGTGTGACTTAGTATGCAGCTCCATCCTCGGGCCAGAGCTGAAAGAGCAGCAGCAGTGAGAGTGTTAGACTGATCCCCGACCAGCCAGACAGCTAGTCCCCCTCCCAGCCTCACACTATCAACCGGATTTAGCATCTCTCTCTCTCTCTCTCTCCTCTCCTCTCTCTCTCTCTCTCTCTCTCTCTCTCTCTCTCTCTCTCTCTCTCTCTCTCTCTCTCTCTCTCTCTCTTTCTCTCTCCTCTCTCTCTCTCTCTCCTCTCTCTCTCTTCTTCTCTCTCTCTCTCTCTCTCTCTCTCTCTCCTCTCTCTCTCTCTCTCTCTCTCTCTTCTCCTCTCGCCTCTCCTCTCTCTCTCTCTCTCTGTGTGTGTGCGTAGGTTTAATAACTCCCCTTAGGACAACCCTCAAAGTCTGGTGTCTGTCCGCCATGAAACTAGTCTGATTCTGTTCATTCTTGCCCTTCCCAGTTTTTCTCCAGATATTAGACCATGACCTCATTTGACCCTGAACAGGTGTTCACATCCAGGGACTCTGTGGCCTGACACTGTGCGCTCCTCTCTCATCTCTCTCCTACTATCTCTCTCTCTCTCTCTCTCTCTCTCTCTCTCTCTCGTCTCTCTCTCTCTCTCTCTCTCTCTCTCTCTCTCTCTCTCTCTCTCTCTCTCTCTCTCTCTTCTCTCTCTCTCTCTCTCTCTCTCTTCCTCTCTCTCTCTCTCTCTCTCTCTCTCTCGTCTCTCTCTCTCTCTCTCCTCTCTCTCTCTCTCTCTCTCTCTCTCTCTCTCTCTCTCTCTCTCTCTCTCTCTCTCTCTCTCTCTCTCTCTCTCTCTCAACATCTTCATCAAAGTGTTTGTCTGGGCCGTGCCAGTGGGAACACGACCAGTGTGGCTCGTATAACCCTCTGTGTCTGCGGCCCCCCGGAACATCGCTAAATCAACCCCCTAAACTCTGACACGCTGCCACTAAGTCCACTAGCCGTCATCGCCTTTCCTTCTCGCCCTCTCTTTTCTCCGTCTCTCCCTCCCTCCCTCCCTCCCTCCCTCCCTCCCTCCCTCCCTCTCTCTCCTCTCAGTCTCCCAGGATCTGGAGTAGACTTTCACCCAGAATGACACTGTGGACTCCCGCCTCGAGACAGGGAAAGAGGAGCAGAGAGTTAGTCAGGGCCTAAGGCTCCCCATGTGTGTCAAGAGTAAAGAATATAGGCCACACACTTTCCTATGGCTACAATTAGAAACCAGAACAGGCCCTGTACGTGTGTTTACTCTTTATCTCAGCAGTGCTGTACGGCCGAACTTTAACCTTAAACCAATCCTATTTTCCTCAGAGTATGTATTGTAAAGAGGAATGGCTTGCTTGCATCCATTTTTATCGGAGTGTTGTTCCAAAAGTGGACTCGTCATCCATTCCACACTTGGCCACTGCCCACAGACGGCACATATTCTGTCAGTCTGAGTTTGCAGGCTGCCACCCACTCCCCTTCTGTGGCTGGCGCTGGCGCGCGTGCACACACACACACACACACACACACACACACACACACACACACACACACACACACACACACAGATAGACGAGCAGCCGTCGGTAACATCTGCGTTTCCGCTGACAGGTCCGACAGGCAGTGGATGTGTGTGTGTGTGTGTGTGTGTGTGTGTGTGTGTGTGTGTCTGTTTACTGCGAGTATGGGGCAGGGCAGGGCAGTGACAGTGACGGGGGTGAACAATTCTGGCTGCCCCTCCCCCCCCAAACTCCTCCTCTTCCCCCTTTCCCTCAAACCCTGTCCTCCCACTGCATCTCTGCCTCCTCCCTCTTCTTCTTCTTCTTGTTTCTCTACTAACCCCACCATTTCTTCACACCAATATTTTCTCCCCATCCCTCTCCTGACCCGCTCCCCTCCCCTCCCCTCCCAACCCAACCTCCGACCCCACACTCCTTCCTCTGCCTGCCCCCCCCCCCCCTGTATTCCCCCCTCGCCCCCAGAGAGGTGCCATTGTCTTGGGAGCACAAAAGAGCCAGCGAGGGAAACAAACATGGTCATTCTCTGGGAGGGAGGAGAGCAGGGCCGGAGGACGGGGCCTTGACAAGGCCAGCGACACCTGATCGGCACTATCTGCTCTGAGAGATCGAGAGGGGATGAGAGCGAAAAAACAGAACCAATGGAGGGGAAAATGGGAGACAAGGAGAGAGAATAAGTTATAAGGGGGAAGAGAGAAAGAGAGAGAGAAGAAAGAGGAGACGTTTCCACGAAATAAATGAAAAAGAAAGCGAGGGGAGAAAACAATTAAAATGAGCTAACAGAAGAGGAACACTAAAAAGGAAGAAATGAAATGAGATCGAAGACGAATCGTGTGAAAAAAAAAAAAGGTGTGTGCACAGCTGGTAGATAATATTAGGGGCGAGATGCTTTGCACCCCTCACCTCCACATGATCCACAACCTGTTTGTAAAACTAAAACACATAGCTTCTATTACACTGACATACACTCTCAGGCCAGGTGTTTTAATCTATGAGCCTTTAACAGGAGAATAAAGGACTATTCTAGTTCACAACACGCGACTGGACAATGCCAATCAAAGTGCCACTTCCATTGGATTGGTTCCCTTTAGTGCAAAAGGCTTAACGATATCCGTTGGTGTAAAACCATTCCAACACATGTAGTGCAATATCACAGTCCCTATTCTTTTACTTCACTGCACTATCCAAATGCATAGCATAAAGTTATGGCCATGCTGATAATAGACTGTTGTTAGAAACGGGTTTCGAACATTCCCGTGGTTTTTCACCTCCATCTCAAACTCAGACACCGCCAGGCTTTTTCCCACAGAACACTGAGCGCTTCAAGCACCGCACTGTCATGTCAAGGGAAACATGACACTAGATGTCCCTGCTACAACCTCCCCAACCTCCCCAACCCCCCCCCACACCCCCCCCACCCCACCCCCTGGCTCCTAAACGGCCAGTCAGTAAACAGGGGCCCCGGGGGGCCCCAGCGATGAGTACAGTACAATGGAGACTGAATTCATTGAGTTGGACAGAGCAGGGCATAAGAAAGGAGAGGGGCTGATGTGAAATGGTAACAGGCAGAGATGACAGATGGATGGCATGAGAATTCTCAGACAGAGTCGCGGGGCCACAATAGGGCTCCGACCGCTGCTTGAATTATTCAAAGGAACGCATGCAAATCCACAGGTAGATACTATTACCCCAGTGGGATGCAAAGATTACAGCACCAGGAAGTCATTTTTAAAAATGTTCCAACAGCTTTTTTTAACGATCGGATTCTAGAAAAGGTATGATGTGACAAGGTTATGAGACCGCCAAAAGGCTTGAAGGGCACTTGATGGGATTTAAACGAGCAGAACGGATAGGGCCGGACGATTTGCCTGCCTCCGGTGTCCATTTTAGAAATGAAACCAGCCTAGGGCAGCAGAAACACGACAATGTTTATTGTGTTGCCCCTATCAACAGGCTAATATTGGTTGCCATGGTTATGGAGTCTATGGCCATTACACCCATTGTAACCGAAGCCCACGGTCCCAGCTGGAACACCAGAGGCGACGTAAAAAGCAAATCTCTACGGCTTTTGACCAACATTAATTAAACCAGTGCCTGTCTTTGACGTCCTTTAACAACACAACTGAAGTCAGAGTAGCCCAAAGGTGAGACCCTCGATTTGATTTCCATTACAACTTTGTAAAGTGGCTAGCCGTCTGGTGTGGGATGCTTGCGTTAGTTATGGGGTCTGCGGTGCAATTCCAAAAGGACATTACCAGTTGTTATGCCAGGGTGCTAACCTCTATCTGTGTTATGTCATGTCATCTTGGGGTACTTCTGTTTTCACTTCACACTACCAGCTACTGTTATGAATTAGTAACCAGATCAGGATACAGCACTTCAGTTGGTTTCAGCTTAGTGCAGCCGTGCCATTAGAGGTAGCGCTCGCTCACACACACACACACACACACACACCACACACACACACACACACACACACACACACACACACACACACACACACACACACACACACACACACACACACAGATCTCTGTTGAGCAGGAGAGAACGGAGTTCATTAAAACATCATAAAGCATAGAAAGAATGGAGAGAGAGAGAGAGAGAGAGAGAGAGAGAGAGAGAGAGAGAGAGAGAGTGAGAGAGTTAAAAATGCAAAAAGGCGGAGGGACGGGAAGGGAAAAAAGAGAGAGTGAGGGACAAGGAAAGTTTTGAGGATGACAGAGGAGAAACAAAGAGTGTGCCCAGTCAGACAATGACAGAGCAAAGCTCCGGGGGTTGGAAGACAAAGCCACTGTGAGGAGCATCCTGGGACTCAGGCTGATAGATTAGTGCCCTGTCCTGGGTGGCACAGGGGAAAGAGGAGTGTTACCTTAGACCTTAAGGGTACACAGGACAGCTTTGTTTAAGTCATCTGGACCAGTGGTTTAGTGCATAGTACACTCATCCCAATTCAGTATAGTTTTACCTGAGGAACTGCCTCTCCACTTGGTCGAGGTCTAGGAAACCTCTCTTTCTTTTCGACCAAAAATAAGTTTTCCCTCAAAAACAACGAAACATTATCGACGTAGTTGTTTTTGAAAAGAAACCTGCTCTTCAAAGCGGACAATTCCTCCAGCTCATAGTGTGTGTGTGTGTCTCTCCTCATCCTGACAGAGGGCACGGATGCTTGTCAGAGTTTCAGCGCCTCAAGCCTTCAAACTAGATGGGAAGAGATCTGTTATGGGAACAGAATCCTTTAAGGACGTAAAACCAAACTCCAGACCGAACATTGAAACAGTTCAATACAGCAACACAATACACCCTGGGGACATGAAAAAAAAAAGACCTTACCACCCTGACTTATAGAACTAGGGCAAAGAGAAGATGGGGCATAGGATTACGTTTTCTCTCTGTCTTTCCATCCGCACCTCTGCACCTCATTGTATTCTCATAAGATCTGTAGAATATCTGAGCAAGCTCACACACAAACCCCTGCTAGAATATAAGTGTGCAAATACAACTATACTACTACTACTGGAGCCATATTAATATAATAAGGGTTTTACCATTTTAAATGCCTTGATGACGGTTTATAGTTTTTAGGTACACTACCGTTGTTGACGTGTTTAACATCTTTTACTGCAGTCAATGTGGCCCTTCAGAACATTTCCTTCAAAAGTCGTATCTGTAGGGTATGGACACGTGACTCGAACACATGGCCTAAAGTAGCATTCTTGGCTCTCAGAAAACCGCTGAAAGCTGAAAACCGGTTCTGCGGTAACAATAACTTTTCAAGTTAAAATTACAGCGTAGGCCACTGTCCTCCTTGTCTAGTGTCTCTGGACTGGCGACAATTATCTAACAAACAAAACATGTGCTTTGCATTTCTAGTTTCGGATTTTGTGTTGACAACCAGTCGTGTTTCGTACACAAGCCCAAATATGGCATTTACATGTGTAAGACTGGCGTAAGCAATGTAAGACCATATTTATTGAGGTAAATGAAAACTGTATAGCAATATTTCGAATCAAAAGTGTTGAGTAAACATACAACGTACGTGTTGTAATCGGCGTCCCCCTGCAATTCCTCACGTGCGAAAAACATCAATGTTGTCAATAAAAAACATACTTCAAAATGTCAGACTTCCGAAAAAAATGTGTCTTTAGTGTTAGCAAATTGATAAAACGGTATAACTATTGTACTTGCTTCAGCCTAAGCGGAAAATACTCGATTCCTTATTAAGAAGGCGGCAGCAGAGCTCTGCGGCAAACAGGTAGCCTGACCCAACCTGTGACACGTAGGTTTGAAACCACACCCCTAAAACTCACACACCTGCACGTTCGGTTCACTACTGCAACAGTTCAAGTTTTTAGTTTTTTTTAAGTCGTAGCCTATTCAAAATTCTCACCTAGATTATTTCACGTGTTTCAGTAAGAAATTGGAAGTGCAAGAGCTGCTATATTGCCCTTCCTTTGATCTTTTCATTGATCAAGGCTCCTGCCAGAAGCATATCAAGGGAATGTGCAATGACTTCAAGGAAATGTCCATACACTTGTTTAGGAATCCACGGAGCGTAATTGCAAGTCATGAGTCATTGCGGGCCTATACAAATTGTATACAATGTTTGGCATTAACAATTTAACATTAAAACCATGGCACATTGAAGTGCACAGCTTGTGGAAACACAGCCCATCTTCGTTTCACTACTTTCACTTCTAAACAACACTAAAAAACAAAAAAAACACACTACTGCAATCTGCATAGCAAATCGATCTTTAATGCATAAATGTGGCTGATTTAAATACATTCAAATATGGTCATGTGGGTGAACCTAATGTATATTCACACGCGTTCACTCTGCCTCTGTTGCCTATGTAATTAGTCGTACAAGGACGCACTATTTTAGGCCAGTTGCATAACAGCAATTTTTCAAAAGGGGCAATTTGCAGGAAATTACATAAGAATTTTCATTCTAAGATGCAATGGCGATCTTGTGTTTTACAGGGATGCTCACTCCCGCCCATCCTTTGGAGACGCAAATCTATTTTTGGAATAATATTGTGTAACCGTTCTGAATAGACAATTATTGTAGGCCTACTGTTTTCTATATTCACGGACGCTATTGGCAATAGTGGTATAGGGCTTAGGCTCTACCACAAATCTTGCACTACCCTTAAAAAAATGTATGCTTTAACCAAATCAGGACCATTTAGTGTAGCCTATCCAGGCCATTTGCTCTTCTGAATAATCCGTTATTTTCCCCCTTTAAGAGCGCCATAAGAGCTGTATAATATAAGGGGATTTAGGAGTATATATAGCTACGACTGCTTCCACCCATATGCCCAGGGTGCATCCTAACAGTCTTGGGCTCATTAAGGATGGTTTGGCGGATTAGCTGACAGCGGGCAAATAGGCAGGGTCCCCTTCTCTGCCTATACACCCTCCGAAGATGAAGTCCGGACCTTATACAGTCAATGGCGCCGTGCTTCTTCGACAAGTTGGACGTTGTGTGTTGAGCACAGAAATGGAAAGTAGTGACAGCTCTTCAGTCCCCAGTAGCAACTTTTTACATTTTAAACTCAAACCAAAATGAATGTTGTTACAACAGGCTATTCAAAAAAGGGTCAGCATTTGTATGTGCCCAAGCCCAATTTGCTATGATTCCAGGCTTATTTTTATTTACTCATTCAAAGGTTATGGTTCCAAGAAGGTGAGTATACATATGGTAAATTGCATGTTGTAATCAATTCTATTTTGATGGCTGTTCAGTGTACTGGCCAGATAAAAAGAGGTGTGAATAAACTCTATTCCTGCATTTATAAATAGATTTTAATTCCAAAATGAGATACCCATAATTTTAAACAAGTGGCACCTACTTTCAAAAGATGATGGCTGACAAAAAATAAAATCTACTTATGACATTATAGAAACATCTCTAACTTGTGATGACTAAATCCCGCTTAGTTTTAAGATCTTGAGTGAACGTGAGATTATATATTTTTTTCTTAAAAGAGCCAGACTTTTGGAATTAAACTCTTCAGATACGTCCACCAAGCACTGCAGTGCAGTAACTTAGACTTTCCTATCGTCACTCAGGTTGAATTGATCCCCTCTTCAATTACTGGGTAAGAGAGAGAGAGAGTAGGATAAAAAAAAAAATCTGAACCCCTAAACATATCCTCAGAGAGCGAGCAAGAGAGAGAGAGAGAGAGAGAGAGAGAGAGAGAGAGAGAGAGAGAA
>CM030182.1:14965495-14970495 GCA_017639675.1 Aplochiton taeniatus
TTTGTGCCAGGAGTAGATATGTTCTGTGTCAAAGACCAGAAAGATCGATTATGCTATATATATATATATATATATATATATATATATATATATATATATGTGTGTGTGTATATATATGTATATATATATACTATAACATACAATACGTCTGTTTAGCTAGCTGGCCTTCTTTCTGCTGTCAGCTTGCATTAGGATAATGAGGACATCATTGCCATCGTGCACTGAACCATTTTCTTGGAAGTACTTTGTTGCTGTTCACTCCCAAAAAATATATATATACATATATTGCAAATAGATTTGCATAGCCTTGTAATTCATTCCCAGCAGTTCCATTTACCCTTTAAGTATTGAGTCAATTAAGGGGTTCTTTCAGTATTGGATCCTTAACTGGGGATTGGAAATTGCTGGAGCAGACTTCACTGACGATTTTTGATCCTGGTCATTGTCAAGTAAAATAAAACTTGTTGCTGAATTTTTCTTCCAGGTACGAATATACATTTCAGACATGTTAATGCATTGTACAAACCATACGTTTAAATGTTAAATTTACCCATTAATTATAAGCAGTGTAATGTAATCTTCACCAGTCTGTTATGTCCTGTACATTCTGTTGCTTTCATGACAATTACCAAAAGATAGATAGAGAGAGAGAGAGAGAGAGAGAGAGAGAGAGAGAGAGAGAGAGAGAGAGAGAGAGAGAGAGAGAGAGAGAGAGAGAGAGAGAGAGAGAGAGAGAGAGAGAGAGAGAGAGAGAGAGAGAGAGAGAGTGGTTGATGTGGTTGATCTATTTCATTGATGTTTGTATCAGAGGTATGTCCACATTAACACATCCTGAACACACCGGAAAAAAGAATTGCCCTCTGAAGTCTTCAATCAGCTTGTTGAACAATCATAGACCTGCACATTTACATGCTACTGCATCGGCTGTTAAGTTACAATACAGTGAAAGCACATTTCACAGAATTGTTTTAGATACATACCCCTGTGTACCACTTTTAAACTACTATACTGAGTTCAGTGTTCTACAATAAATGTTGCTTAAAACCTTTAAAACCCTTTAAATCAGTCTTGCATTTATTTTTGTCTAACTTCTGTTAAAGCTTAAACTGTATTTTGGATTTAATTTGGATTATGTGCTATGTTTTCCCCCTTAATGGATCAGTGTACATAAAAGAAAATAAGTAAACATAAAAAATGTACATCCATGATTTGAATGGCTACAAAGGAATTTTATAAGTGTTGTCCATTTACCAGCAGTCTGTCCCACGGGGAATTATATTTTCAGAGAGGCACAATGCCTCCTGCGGGTATTACGGGGTGTCAAGATGCAAAGTCTCAGACCATGAAATGAAAAGAGAACTAGACAGAAGAATGTCCTTAACCGCACAATTGGGACTGATACTGTTAATGGTCTAGAATAGCCCCAACGCTGAGCAGTCCATTCCTTTTGATCACGTCCAGACATGCACAATAGCGTGTGCAATCTCGGAATAGATCAAAGGAACCATGCACGCCGTTCATTCATTCTTGCGATTGAATCACATAACGGCTCTGGATGGGGGGTATAGGATTAGCCCCTCCTTTCAGTATCAGTAACTGATTGATTTGCTGGTTGTGTGTTTCGATGTGTTGTATTTATTTAAAATTTCAGCTGTGTGTAAGTCAATTTGAGCTCGTGCCCTGGTTTTACGCATTTACAGTAATCATTGAAGTAAACACGCCCGGATGTGTTTTGTTTGGAGTAGGGCGCCACTAGCTGGTAACAAAGACGACGTACCACCTATTTTCAAACAACATTTGTAACTTTTGGGCTGACGCGTGTCAGTGTGTATTTAACGCAAACAAATTATTATTTTAACTGGGCATACATATATTCCGTACATATACCCAAAGCAATAAGAGTTGGCCAACGATATCAAAACATAGTGAATTAATGTATCCTTTAACCAAGTCGATAACAGCCGTGACATAGGCCTATAGTCTAATAATGCTTTGACTTGACTTGGTTTTCTTTTCGATTAGAGTTTTTACTATTCATTCAAAAGGTCACATAAACATGGGTGGAGTTGGGGTTAGAAGCCCATAAGCTTAGATCATTGTTCGTCAGTGAAATACTACTTGTTTCGACCAAATAGAAACAATGAACAAATCACCACTGATCACTTGAGTCATGCCCTTGATTTATGAGCAAAAGTCTCATCTTTTGAACGAAAGCCACTATGAAGTCTTTAATGTTTGTGTGAAATTGAAATCATCAGAGAGTTTCAAAAAGGTTGCATTATCATGACCTTCCTTTGAATATATAGAGAAGTGCTATATTTGCATTAACGATCTGTTAAAACTAAGATGCTACACATCATGGGCTATTACTGTCTTTGCATGGCTCAATATAAGACTGGACAGTTCGGGCAGGTCAGTAGTCATTTACATTCTGGAGAGAATTCCACGCAAACGGAACTTTTGTAAGAGTTAGTGGTGGCTAATAATGGATAACAAGATCACCAACTTCAGCATTGATCACATCCTGGGACGTGGAGTTGATCATTCCTCTCCAACTGCTGTCGGGCCTTTAAATGATTTTGGATATTTACCTGACAGCCAATTGCAAGGACCACCCATCGATTTTACAGCATGTTGGGACTTCAGTCGGGTCACTCCGAGGTCTCCGGGAACCTTTAACGTAGGCCTGCTAGACGGGCATCATAGAGTGGGTGTTGGCTACGGCTACTTCGGATACACTCCATACAATTACCAACTTTCCGATCACTTTTACCCGAGGCCAACTGTGTATGGTTTCAACGAAGAAACAGGTATAATAATTTGCCAAATTATAAGTATATTCATTGTATGATTTGTGAGAATTGTGTTAGTTTTGTAGCCATCGATTTTCACAGATTATGATCTGTAAGTCCAGTTTTTTCTTCCATTTGTGCATGCAACACATAGCAAATGTTTAAACACGATGGTCATACCAGAACACCACAATTGGTTCCCTTCTCATAGTTTGCTGACAGTTTTTAATTTTCTCCTCACAGGGCCTCTACCGTTCCTTAGCTACCTGGGCCAACCGAGTGTCGGCACGCAGCACCGACAGAGAAGTAGAATGCGCACGATTTTCTCGGAGTGTCAAACCAAACAGCTGGAGCAGCTGTTTGAGGAAACCGACTACCCAAGCGTGGACGCACGGGCCGAATTGTCTAGGAACACTGGACTCACCGAGGAAACAGTTAGGGTAAGAAAGGATTGTATGCGTACAAGTTATGAAAAGAAATGTAAAACAAAAAACAAACAAAAAAACAATAAAATATGTATCTAATATATCTAATATTTCGTATTAGATAATAGGCTAAAACTATTTATCTCTTTCTCTGCAGGTGTGGTTCAAGAACCGTCGTGCCCGCCACAAGCGCCATCGCAGGGGTCCAAAGGTCAAGTCTCCAACGGCTGGGTTAAGGAGGGAGACAGAAGCGCAGGCTCCAAATACCCACATTCAACACGGAAGGCATGAAAACGTCTTCTCTTCTTTCCTCTGACAACAGAGCAAATATTCTGCAGGATTTTTACTGTCATTTACTACATTTTGAATTGACCATACTCTTATTTAATTTATTGTCAAACAGGGCGCCAGGCACACACAGCCAGCGTTTACGCACTGGAGAAACCTTGAAGGTTTGCGCGCTATCGGGTTATTTTTTGTTAAAGACTGGCAGTCAAAACAAACCCGTGGTATAACCGCCCTTTATCAAACATTATATTATATAGGACATTTTTTGTCAAGTTTCTCATGTTTATTTATTAATATTTAGTCAGGCATCATACGTAAAACTATTTTGTATTTTTACAAAATAAATGCAATTTTAATATCCCGAATTTATTGGAGTTGTTTACATACTTTCTTTATGTGGATGAGTTTGTACTGGCAAATTAATGCGGCTACAAAAACAAAGCAATGAATGCACTTTTGTAGAAAACAACATCAAATTTTATTATATTCATAGACAGTTATTATAAGCATTTCCATGCTGAGATACACCATTGTTGGAAAAGGAAACGAAATATCAGAAAATACTTAAGAGAGCATGCAATGAGTAGCTGTCATAACCGCAGTACTAAATCCAACGCTTAGTTTCCTCCCAAATCCTTCCACATTTCTTCCTATATACACACAAATTACACGTGTTTTCACCCAGTCATAAATTAATTATCAAGTTGGAGCACATAACAGCAACAAAAACACACTGAGCATCTGTAAATTCAAAGGTACACTTTGTGAAATGATTAAAAGTGTATCTTGAAACTTTAAAAAGGGGGGTTAACTAGCCTACGGATGTGTGTAAATGATAATAGATCGGTCATCATGATGTGCACATTATTAAAGGTAACAGCATTACGTTTTGAGCTGACATCATGAGCAGCCTGTAAGACGTTTTTAAAAAGATGAGATATCAGATAGATTGTTATGGTGCTCTGAGTCTGTTTGCCACTCCAAACTTCCTGTGTAAAGTGTACCCTACAGTGGACCACTCGCCAAGTTACCTCCAAACGAGTTCACAATTAGAATATACTTTACTGCATGAACATTTACGTTACAAATGAATGATAATCTTGTCTTTTAAACCACAAGTTTGCCCATAGTTTGCAAAAATCATAAATCGTATCACAATGAACAATGTTTTCACGTCTATGAACATCATAGGAGTGCAGTGGACACAACAAAATACCACAAGGCAATGAATTAGACGATGTCACCATGAAACTCATGTAATGTCATAAATCATATTAAAAATAAAAAAAAATACAACACCAGTGTTAACGGTACATAAAGTACAGACAACAATATGATTATGGACTGTAACCTGCCCATAATAGTATTTAAAACCCTGTTTATATGTTGAGGCAAGATCCTTCAAGCTACACCAATAGAACAGTTATTGTGAGATTTTAGAATGCTTTTCACTCTCTCTCAGCCAGGGCTGAGCAACAGTAGACTTTCACTGAGG
>CM030182.1:14977995-15010940 GCA_017639675.1 Aplochiton taeniatus
ACGTTTCCTGTAAGTCTTCACCAGGTTTGCACACACTGTAGCTGGTCTTTTGGCCCATTCCTCCATGCAGATCACCTCTAGAGCAGTCATGTTTTGGGGCTATCGCTGGGCAACACGGACTTTCAACTCCCTCCACATATTTTCTATGGGGTTGAGGTCTGGAGACTGGCTAGGCCACTCCAGGACCTTGAAATGCTTTTTACGGAGCCACTCCTTCGTTGCCCGAGCGGTGTGTTTGGGATCATTGTCATGCTGGAAGACCCAGCCACGTTCCATCTTCAATGCTCTCACTGATGGAAGGAGGTTATGGCTTAAAATCTCACGATACATGGCCCCGTTCATTCTTTCCTTAACACGGATCAGTCGTCCTGTCCCCTTTGCAGTAAAACAGCCCCAAAGCATGATGTTTCCACCCCCATGCTTCACAGTAGGTATGGTGTTCTTGGGATGCAACTCAGCATTCTTCTTCCTCCAAACACGACGAGTTGAGTTTTTACCAAAAAGTTCTATTTTGGTTTCATCTGACCACATGATATTCTCCCAATCCTCTTCTGGATCATCCATATGCTCTCTGGCAAACTTCAGACGGGCCTGGACATGTACTGGCTTAAGCAGGGGGACACGCCTGGCACTGCAGGATTTGAGTCCCTCTCGGCGTAGTGTGTTACTGATGGTAGCCTTTGTTACTTTGGTCCCAGCTCTCTGCAGGTCATTCATCAGGTCCCTCCGTGTAGTTCTGGGATTTTTGCTCACTGTTCTCATGATCATTTTGACCCCACGGGATGAGATCTTGCGTGGGGCCCCAGATCGAGGGAGATTATCAATGGTCTTGTTTGTCTTCCATTTTCTTACAATTGCTCCCACAGTTGATCTATTCACACCAACCTGCTTGCCTATTGCAGATTCACTCTTCCCAGCCTGGTGCAGGTCTACAATTTTCTTCCTGGTGTCCTTCGACAGCTCTTTGGTCTTGGCCATGGTTGAGTTTGGAGTCTGACTGCTTGAGGCTGTGGACAGGTGTCTTTTATACAGATGACAAGGTCAAACAGGTTCCAATTAATACAGGTAACGAGTGGAGGACAGAAGAGCTTCTTAAAGAAGAAGTTACAGGTCTGTGAGAGCCAGAAATCTTGCTTGTTTGTGGGTGACCAAATACTTATTTTCCACCATCATTTACAAATAAATTCTTTAAAAATCCTACAATGTCATTTCCTGGATTTTTTTTCAAATTTTTGTCTCTCATAGTTGAAGTGTACCTATGATGAAAATGACAGACCTCTCTCATCTTTCTAAGTAGGAGAACTTGCACAATCAGTGGCTGACTAAATACTTTTTGGCCCCACTGTATATATATAAGGCATAATCATGACTCCCATTAGCAATGTTCTAGACTTGGAGTTGGGAGCAGAATAACAGAGTCAAAACAGATTGTCAATTTGTGGATTCAAGATAAAATGCTGTTCAACAAAATGCTTTTCTGTGTTCGTTGTCAAAGGTTGTCAACTTAAGATGTAGTTCCTGTTGGATTTGATGGACCAGATAACCAATTGGGACTCATAAATGGTATATATAAGCGTTCCCACTCTACAACCACCAAATCAACAGCACTGTTGACACTGTGAGCTCCCCACCCTCCCTACATGGCTCATTCATAAAAAAAAATGAACAACTCTTAAAACGACGTCTGTACCTCTATCACGCCATTCACCTTTAATGTAATTCCAACCTCCCATCCTCCCAGCCTTCTTCCTCTTTCTCCCCCTCCTCTCCCTCTCTCCCCCGCATCCCTAGTCAACCCACCCAATCTCACCTTCATCTCATCCACCAGAACTTTGTCCCCCAGCTTCAAGCCCAGGGAGGTCAGCATGAGGTTGCCAGGGATGTTGTCGTAGTTGGGAAGTGTGGCCCGGGGCAGGTTGCAGCTCAGAGGCACGGCGTCCAGCAGGATCTGCTGCAGCTCCTTGGCCGCCATGGCTGCCTCCGCTTTGTCCAGGGTCATGTCCATGGGGTCTGGCACCACGTCGCACGGAGCCTGGCCCTTATCGTTCTGGACGAGAGGGAGGGAGGGAGGGAGGGAGGGAGGGAGGGAGGGAGGGAGGGAGGGAGGGAGGGAGGGAGGGAGGGAGGGAGGGAGGGAGGGAGAGAGCGAGGGAGGGAGCGAGGAGCAGGTGTGAGGGGCGGCGATTTGACTGATCAGACATTTGAGGAAATTGAGCGTAGTACCTTAGACTACAATTCCCCGTACACCCAGGAGGTATTTAGCAACGTTGGTAACCCCCTGGGTACCGATCCTCTCTCAAGTGCTATAGGCATACTTTTGATTTATTTAATTTCTCAGCAGCGATAAAAGTCACATTTATCATTGAAAAATAACTGGAACAAGATCATGGGCATTGTTAAAAATGCTTCTGGTATGTACACAGGCTTAGAGCACAGTAGCAGTGGTAGAGTAGAGTAGAGTAGAGTAGAGTAGAGTAGAGTAGAGTAGAGTAGAGTAGAATAGCAGAGTACAGTTCAGACTAGAGTAAAGTGGACTGTAGTGTAGAGCAGAGCACAGTACAGTACAGTAGAATAGTGCAGAGCAGAGCACCGTAGAGTAGAGTAGAGTAGAGTAGAGTACAGTGCAGTAAAAAGTGCACTACAGTGGAGTGCAGACTAGAGTAATGTGGACTGTAGTACAGTAGAGTACAATACAGTACAGTGCAGTACAGTGCAGTACAGTACAGACTAGAGTACAGTGGACTGCAGTAAGGTTGCTCACCCTGACAGAGGGGTTGGCCCCGTGTTCCAGCAGACATTTGACTGAGCCCAGACACAGGTTGGAGGCAGCAATGTGCAGCGCTGTGCCGTGGTGGAAATCACTACAAGTAGAGTTCAGCACTGGAAAGATCACGTAAAAGAAAAAAGCACAGGTCAAACAACGAGGAAGCAAAGACAATGAACAGAACAAAGTGGACATCCCAACGTAGTCCGGACACAGAGACACAGATGAATCAAACTAGAAACGATACTTGAATTTATCTGCTTAGTGTAAGGTGACCTTGAGTGTCTTAAAAGGCACCCTCAAATAAAATGTATTATTATTATTATTATAATAACAGGTTGAGATGGAAAGCTAGATTGCGAATTTGAATGGCGCAGGCCCTTGGCAAATGTGAGGTTAACATGTTTAAGTTAAATGTTGCCAGTAAATAAAAGAAAACGGATATTCAAATGACTTTACCTCAACAAGTGTTCCATAGAGATTTGAGTTGCTTTCCGTTCGAAGTTCTGAGAAGCTGAAGCTATGTATTTACTGACGTAGAACAGCATGCGCTTACCACTCTGAAATGTTCGAAGTAAAACGCCGTACCTTTCGGTTTCGCAGCTTTGAGCAGGACTCGTATCAGTTCCGGAACGTCGAAGTAAGCAGCATAGTGGAGGGCGTTCATGTTGGTCCAGCGACTCCTCAGACCCACGTCTCCCCCCAGAGAGATCAACTGGCTGGAGAGACGCAGAGCTGCAGCTGGGTCACCTGAAAGACACAAAATGGATGCCGGTGAGTGTGACTGTATAAAAGATCAACTGGCCAGTTGCATGGCTACTAACTAAGTCACCTACAGACACACTACATGGACTACATTAATAAAGGAATGAGATAGCTAAACTGGGACTTAGACAAGGAAAATTAGACACTTAAGTGCTGTTTCATTTCATTAATGGAGTTGCGAAAAAAGAAATAATGTTCATTGTGATCAGTTTAGATGGCATCATCAGTTAGACAACCTAAATTCTCAGTCTACTTAGCTTTGTGGGTTTCAGTGTCTTTAGAGGTTGGACAGGTTAGTGGACTGGTTAATGGTGTGAGGGCTACGCAACGCTAGACAGTTGAACAGTAACTCCTCACCGACTCCGTGGGCCCCTGCTTTGCAGCTGTAGTGGAGAAGAGTCATGTCTGTCAGTCCGTCACGGTCGTTGACATGGCAACCACGCTTCAGAATCTGTCGGAAACAAAAGGCAAGTTCAGTTGAAGTTCAGGGACATTCACTTTACCTGTGGTGGTGAAGTGAGGGAGCAGAATATGACAGTGAAAGTGTAACTCAAAGGAGGGCAGAACTTGAGGAGAGAAGTAATAGTAGAAAAAAAGGGAATGAATGAATGAAGAAAACAACCTAAATATACAGAATATACAAAAACATTTGCTAATGAACTTCCCTCTCGTGAAATCATTCTATTTTCAGCCATCACGCTGAGTCACCGCTCATTAGCATTAGCATTAGCATAGCCAGATGCAGTATATCAATGAGTGGACGACTCCAGCTGGCATCTTGCTGACTCATAACAGGAAGAGAATGCTTTTCCCTCTATCCTAAATATCACTCTGTCTAGTGTTTCTCTCTCTACTATCCGTAGCTTGTTTACTTGTCCCTAGCCGTGGCAGCAATGACTAAGAGGACAGCAGCCCTGTTAGCAAGGTGAGTAATTCGAATGAGATGAATGATGAATGATGAAAAATGGGTGTATAACCCATTGTAATACATACAATGATAAAAACCTCTGCATTACAAACAAACCTTTTGAAATAAATAACTAGCCCTCGTGACATACCAGAAGGTCTTTAAGTGACGGATGTCTCTGAGCTAATCTCTCGGGCTACGATTGCTAACTCAAAGGGCCGACAATCAATTTCGGGGCTAATGTCAGTCTATGCAAGTCCACTAAGTGATTTTTACTCCCTGGGGCGCCGCTTGGGCCATGTAGGAAAGACGTGAGAGAGAGAGGGAAGAAGGTATGTGCTTAAGTGGAGAGGACCGAGAGTGCTAGGTGACTACAGAATATCTACTATCAAAGGAAAATCAATTAGCCTTCTACTGACTGTCAATTATTACTATGTAAAGCTCTTTCTCCTCCCTCTCTCTCTGTATCTCTCTCTCTTTCTCTCTCTCTCTCTCTCTCTCTCTCTCTCTCTCTCTCACACTCGTTCTCGCTCTCTTTCTCTCTATCTTCTATTTACAGTCTACATTTAGAAATAATGTCTAGACCGTGTTAATGTGTGTGTGTCTCTTGGACATTGGATCCTTCCCTTAAGAACACCAGGGGTAATCCAGGGTTAGTATCTGCATGCCCCCCCACGCCCCCCCCCCCCCCCCCCCCCCCTCCTACGTCTGTCACCACTGAGTGCACAGCACGCAGGGGGGTTTGTGTTTCCCATGTTAAAGTCGTGCTAGCGTTAACTTGTTACGTTTTTTCCCTACGTCTGTCCCACTGGTTCCAAATAAACTTCACCCCGGCACTACCACACCAACAATGGCTAATAGTGTTGAGGGTAAACCCAGTGACACGTCGTCCGTGTCTGGTGTTCATGTCTGGGCTTAGCCCTGTGGCATTAAGATGGACAGACCGGGCAATCTGTTGCTGGGGGAGAGGAGGTACAACCAGGAGCCCATTGTCACGACTGCAGAGTCTAGTCGATAGGGTTTCATCCTCAGTGTTCTGGTCTCTTATTGGCTATGGTGGGGCTGGTTTGCCAGCTAATGGAAGAGCAGTACAATTCCCCGAGGCAATGTCGGAGTGCTTTGTCTGTGTTGAGTCGGTGCATGTGGCTGTGTCGTGTGTGTGTGTGTGTGTGTGTGTGTGTGTGTGTGTGTGTGTGTGTGTGTGTGTGTGTGTTGGTGTGTGCCCGTCTGAGTGGCTGTCAAGGGTGATTTAGAAGTGTGGGAGCAAAACACGTGTGTGAGTGTATTGCACTGTGCATGGGTGTGTGTGTGCGTGTGCGTGTGCGTGTGCGTGTGCGTGTGTGTGTGTTTAATGGAGAGGTCTTATTTTCCCAGCCATCGATCACACAGAAACAACACTGAGTCTCCCGGGGGAGGTCAAAGACTAAAGCTGGGTCTCAGATCGATAGTAATCCTAACACTACTGGAGGCCAGGGGCTGGAACCACTCAAAGGGTGAAGGCTCTATGTTTGTGCGTGTGTGTGTGTTTAGGAGAGCCAGTAAAATAAACGCAACTCGGAGGGAACAAACGTGATTTTCAGAGGGAAAGGAAAGGGTGGGTGTGTGTGTGTAGGTGGTGTGTGTGTGTGTGTGTGTGTGTGTTTGTAGGTGGGAGGGTGGGTGTTTGGGTATGTGTGAGGAATATAAAAATAGAAAGTGCTCACATGTATGCTTGAGTGTGTGCTTCAGGTGGTGTGTGGGTGTGTGTATGGGGGGGCATGTTTTCCTGCACCAACCCCCCCCCCCCCCCCCCCCCCCCCCCGCTCTCTCTCTCTCTCTCTCTCTCTCTCATGAGCAGGACAGCAGACTAAGGCAAAGCGTGGAGATGAGACAGAGGCTAATCTACCGTGTGAGTCTGTTCATTTCCCCCTGGTTATCTTTTCCACCTGAGCCTCTGTCTGTTTCCACATCAAGATTAGGAAAGTAGAAGCAAAGTCCCCGGCTCCTCTTCCAATAGAATTAGACTGGGAGGGAAAAAAGCTTCTGAACTCCTGCTTCGTAGATTCTCCTAGCCTTAGAGACGCCCAACAGAAGAGCCATCGGATGGCCTCACTGTGAGGGCGACCTTCAAAGTGAACAGTCTTCCTTTGTTTACTTTGTGTGTGCATGTGGGCATGCATATGTGTGGGTTTGTGTGTGCGTGTGTGTGTGGCTGTGTGTGTGTGTGTGTGTGTGTGTGTGTGCTACTGGCTGAATCTGGGTCTGCAAGACAAGGAGTGTGTGGCTGTGTCTGCGTGTGTGTGTATGGGTGTGTGTGTGTGTGTGTGTGTGTGTGTGTGTGTGTGTGTGTGTGTGTGCTACTGGCTGAATCTGGGTCAGCAAGACAAGGAGTCTCTAATCTGTATTCCATGCTCCCAGCAAATAACACACAACAACACAGCACCACTGACCTGGGCCAGGGAACACTCTTCCTACATTTGACTCTTAATAATAAGTACTTTATGGGCCTTAATGGCCTTTTCACAACACATTGGGCATTGTGTTGGCCTTGTACTGTTGCTCGTCCATAATTTTGCCAGGAAATAATCTTGGTTATTTGGTTCTCTGGCAGCGATATGTTACAACACAACACACCACAAGATATGACACCACATCACACCACAGCCCCCAGTCCCCCCAATATACCTCTGGGACTGGTAACTGAACACGCGCTGTGCTAGAGCAAAAGAGAGATAAGGAGACAGAGAGCAATTTGTCTCTCTCTTGCTTATTATCTTTGTATCAATAGGTTACTACTTTCTATAGCAGTGATTTAAATGCATGGGTCTACTGTATATGAACTGAAGGGGGGTTCCAGGGCTGAGTTGGGATTGTACTTTGCACTTACAGTAAATACCTCACCTGCCATTCGATCCATTCCAATCTATATTAACTTTATCCCTTTCTATTCTATCCTGGTTTATTCTGTCATATTCTTTCCGGGGCTAATTTATGAATTTATTAGAAATTAAATTCCATCAGTTTACGTTTTGTAAGATGGAGTCCATGTTTCCACTAACCTCGTGGCCGATGATGTCGATCTTGTGCTGGACCTGAGGCACCCACTGGCGGACGATGGCAAACAGCTCAGGAATGGTGGTCCGTGGATCCATCAGTATCTCTAGGCACGCCGGGTCATTGGGGTCAAAGAAGGTGAAGGCTGAAGAAACACAGGAGAGCAACAGAAGAAGGTATCAGTGTGGGAGAGAAGAGGAGAGGAGAGGAGAGGAGAGGAGAGGAGAGGAGAGGAGAGGAGAGGAGAGGAGAGGAGAGGAGAGGAGAGGAGAGGAGAGGAGAGGAGAGGAGAGGAGAGGAGAGGAGAGGAGAGGAGAGGAGGAGGACTATTTTATAGAAAGGAAAAGTGCTGCATTGAGAGGGAATATTGACTGGAATATGAATCACTTCCCCTCTGCTAATCCTGCTCCCTGTGCAGTTTCACAATTAGCCATAGTGACATGCTATGATTGGTCGTTCTTCTGTGCTGTAAAGGAGCTGGCTACTGTGTTCTGTAGTATTCACATTGACAATATATACCGTATTAAATATACGATATGAGCACAGCATTTGTAAAAGCAGACGACATAATCCTTATAGAAATGGAGTGATGCAATAACATTAAACTACGGTATGTTTACCATGCCACTGTACAATGAGTATAAGCAAAATAACAACATTACAAGCTAGCAGCCCATTCTGCTTTGTCAGGTTTTGCAATTACCTCTTTGAATGTAAGCCTTAGAGGGAAACAGAAAAGGCCTTTTCATGCTGGCTAGTCCGGACACTCTGTATTCATTGACGTGTAATGGACTCAGGCCAGAACCGACAGTACCCTCTGCATATCAATGAAGCTAGCTATAATAGCAGCACCCAGTGAAGCCGACAGCCCCATCCCAGAACACAACGCAATAGCAGGCTATAAAATGGAACATATACTTTCGCTTTTATACTGGATCACATAAATCTATTCATAACTTTAAAATATTCAAGCTAGTGACAACAATAGAAGTCGATATTGTTATATATATTGTTCATCCTAGTTAGCTATTTGTGTGTGTGTGTGTGTGTGTGTGTGTGTGTGTGTGTGTGTGTGTGTGTGTGTGTGTGTACGTTGAAAGGCTCATTGTATTACACTGACAAACAAAAGAGCTCAATACAAAACCATCAATGAATAGACTTGCGTTCCAAAGATGGCGACATATCAAAAACGTTACTAATATTGATAACAGGCTGCCACTTGCACTTCATAAACAGTTCACTGGGCTGCAGAAACATTCCACTAGCTGCTAGCTGGCTACACAACACTGAAATGTCACCTAGATCTGACACAGTTTGAATCTCTCCGCCGCTGTCATAGCTGGAACGGTGATGTAATATCACAGTGTTTGTGGTGAGTTCTAAATGGCCCCACCGTAGTCCTTGGGGAGAGGTGCCTGGGCCGAAGGGTGCACCATGGGCCTCCTGCGTGGCTCGTGGACCGGGCTCTGGTACTCCGACAGCGGCTCTGGTTCAGGCTCTGGGTCCAGCTCTTGGTCCCGGTTCGGGTCGGCCTGCGTTTCCTCCTCTTCTTCTCTCTGCTCCTCTTTCCCATCGTCCTCGTCCTCCTCTTCCTCCTCTTCTTCTTCTTCTTCCAACTCGGCGGTCTTCTCCACCTCCACTTCTTCTATGGCGTGTTGTTCTTTTGTCATGGTGAGGGCTCAATGTTGGGCCTGGGGACAAAACAGAGGACAGCATGTCGATAACATTTCTGATATTTTTTACGTGTGGGGAATATGTCAGGTATGTATGCTGCTTTAAAGAATATCCCCAAAACATATACAGTTTATCGAATTCTTAACAGAGAAAAGCAATTCCAACCAGGGACTTTTACATTAGATAAAGTGAGATCAAATCGCTAAGCTAGACATTGTTGACTAGCCACACTGATTTGCAAATGAGGCTGCCATTCATTTGAAATTGGGAGAGAGGCCAAAACAGAACTTTCTCGAGTCTGCTAATTGAACTGCAGGAGAGAGCATTGCAGTATTTAGTCAGCTTCAAGCTTTGGCTCAAGTCAGCGCAAATGTGTCACCACCAAAGATTGCCTTGCATTTATTGTATTCATCAATCTGATTCTATCTATTTTGCATTGATGGACTTTTATGAGTTGTGTAAGTAGCTATGTTTTATGTAGTGTGTAATGTAGGGATGTCACCATACCCCAAATTTAGTAGTCGATACCGATACCAGTAAAATTCCACGATTCTCAATACCCAATTCGATACCAGGATAAAAAGTAGATAGAAAGAAAAATGTCTAGAACACTGTAGGTGTATACTGCACTGTACTACGGTTCTGTAGAAAAGAGTTCTGTCATGTTTTCAGAAATCTGGCATCGATTTGGTACCAAAGTAGGGCTACTGGTTCTTGTGACATCTCTAATGTAATGTAATGTAAATTAGTTGCAAGCTACCTCTGGTGCAATTACTTTTTATTTGTGTGCGGCCCCTGTGAATCAAAAAATCTAACAATAATAATGTCCCAGTGACGGCTTGGTTCCCATGGCAGCCTCCATTCTGGTGTGTGTGTGTGTGTGTGTGTGTGTGTGTGTGTGTGTGTGTGTGTGTGTGTGTGTGTGTGTGTGTTTGAGTCTTTGAGAGAAAGTATGACTGTCTGTGGAAGAGACAGAGAGAGACGGCAAGAGGCGAGAGTGAGAAAGAAAGAAAGAAAGAAAGAAAGAAAGAAAGAAAGAAAGAAAGAAAGAAAGAAAGAAAGAAAGAAAGAAAGAAAGAAAGAAAGAAAGAAAGAAAGGATGACGCAAAAAGAGGCTTGTAGTACAGCAAGGTCTGGCCTCAGCATGAGTCAATGTAAGGAAGCCATGCTCACCAACTGCCCACACAAACACACACTCACAGAAACACTCTCACAAACTGTCCACTCTAACAACACAGTAAAAATAATTTGAATTGTGAGAAGGTGTGTGCTACATTCAACCAGTTAACGCTTCTAATCTGTACCAGCTGTGCTATACATTTCTCAGTCCACCACCAGTCTAGCACTGCTGATGAAATCCTATACCGTGGCCTTTGACCTGACAGTTTTAATCTGTCTGTTAACGACTGTGTCTAGTCACTGCATTAGCTTAAAGCCATGTCTGCCTGTTCTAGCACTGTATATCAATTCGTGATTTGAAATAATACAGGGACAACAACGTGCAAGAACAATGTTGCGTTAAAAGAGCTAAAGAATACAAGTTCTATAGAATGTCCATCCCCAAAAACGGACGGCAGAAATAATCAAATATCGCAAACAGAGCCTCTGTGTGTGATCTAGAATCAGTAACAGAATATGTTTGACCATATCTTCATAACCTAAATATAGCTTACAATGAATCCTAGATCAGCACTCAGAGATGCAAGGTGGACATGTAAGCTACTACAGGTTATTCTCCCTCACAGTCACGACCATGCATTTTATGCCTGGAATACCTTTTGTTTAATCACAGTTAATATAATTTAAAATCTTCCAAACAGAAATAGAGTTATAATACCCTGATGGATGATAACGAATTGTTACATATGTACATGTCCTATTATGCTATTGTATAACTCAAGGGAAATATACCCAAAGCTTACTGTGTGCAGTATTATGGTATATACGCACACTGCAGCAGGTAAGACTGTAACGGGTTAGAATCTTGAACAATGTTTATTCGAAAGTATACATTAAAGCATGACCTTAGTTAAACCCAGCCTATACAGTGTGTGTATACTATTACCTTTTGTCAACACTTTTTGGCAAAATGGTAACTGACACATATCAATAAATGTGTCATCATTTTTTGCAAATTATTTTTAATAGTCACTGGCATCATAATACCGAACAGGAAATACTAGGGTTTCATTCACATTGTGGGCAGCTATGGTAGTTTTCGAAAAGGCCTGGTACTGCCAAAGTATGGGTAGCAATGCTATCGTAGCATCCTCCATCTTACAAAAACAACACATGCCTGGAATTTATCCTGGCAATTGAAAAAAAGAGCAATATTTCAGTGACATCGAATACATCACATTTAAATGACTGCATTACGCATTTGTTTTCCATTGGCGTTAACGCTTATAGTACCTTCTCGGTGAATATTGATAATTCGTGACTTTTATTAATGTGCGTAGCCTAGCAGAGGGCGTGTGATGTGCGATAGAGAAAAAACGCCCAGCTGATAAAAAAGAGAAATGTTGTGGAAGACCAGACGTGAAATGTTGTAAAACAAACACATGCCACCATACACATGATCAAGAAATGCCAACAACGTATGCATGCAGTTTGGTATTGGTTATAGAGAAAATAAATGTTGTCCATGCAGTTCTGCGATGCAGCCACTACTAACTCGCAGCATCTCCATCTTTAGCAGATCGCCGACAAGACCCAGTATGAGACCCGCAAAAAACGTTTTATTAACGTCTTATTCCGAATTCAGATCGATATGTCATATGCAATATGGATGTCAAAAGTAAATCCTACCTGAAAAGAAGCCTCTGGAATTCAAGATAAGCCTCTTCTATCTATTGATAGTGTGGTACACCACAGCAGGACAGCGTTGAAGAGAATGGATGCTGTCTTTAGAGTACCGTCGCTCTGCTCTCTCTATCGCTGTATTTCTCTCTCTCTGTGCCTGCGTCACGACTCTGACTCATGCGTTCTCGTGCGCCTCAGGGCCACTTCACAAGAAGAACACTGGAAATCTGTTATTCACAATAAAAAGCTAATCTATAATAATATTAATATTAGCTAAATTATAGAAACAAACATTTTTCTAGTAATTGTAGGCTATCGGTATTACTCTGGAATGATAGCTGATGTCTGGTTTTGAATCAACCACATTTGGTTTCTGTTTGATTACGTTTTAGGCCCATGCATAAATCTCCATTATAGATTTAGGCTAAAAATGATTTAGCTACTTTCTGTTGCGCTCATGTCGTATTTTGCAAATGTATGTGGTGAAATATTGCCTGTATATAGAGATCGCGCGCATGCAGGCGTGCTTTGTTCAGTGTTTAACTATTTAATCTGTGCACAGGCTAATGTTGAACCCAAAACCTTTTTCTCCACTCTGCAACTCACTTTTGACCTCGTTTAGAGTTTATGACGTAGGTTTTGTCACGTGAAATAGCCTACACTTTATCCCCCTATATAAACCTATAGGGCAACCGTGCATACATTCTAGACTTACTGTGTGTCACCTACTGATGAAGTCTTATTCGGAGTCTCTTATTTACACCAAACGAAAAAATGTTTTTAATTAACTTTTTGCTGTCACACCTGTTAACAATAGCAATGGGAATTGTGGTTACTATTTTGCTTTGGAAGAACCGGCCAAAAGAAAGTTCCAGACTGCCCCCAGGACCATCACCCTTACCTCTGCTCGGTAACTTGCTACAACTGGATGTCAAAGCACCTTATACATTTTACCAAGAGGTAGAGTATGAAAAGGGGAAAATACTGTGTACAAAGGCATCATACTTTGTCAGTTATATTAAGTAAAAGAGAATGACACTCAAACTAAGATATAAATCTTCTTAACACTTATGATTAAGAGCCTTGCATTATTATATTACATTATGTAGGATTGTTTTTCAAGACTTAGTGCTGAAATGTAAAATAAGTGCTATCAACCTGTTGGTATGATTAACCTATAATAATTCGGATATGAAGTGATCCAATCCAATTCAGGAAACAAAATTATACCGCTCGCCAACTGTATACATTGCCCATGTTAGTTACAGCAATGTATTCGTTAAAATAGTTCGTTTTTTAAAATATCTCTGCTTTGTGGATTATTTGGGAACAGCATGCCAGTCCTAATTGTCTTTGAAGTGGAAGTTTTATCAATCTTATGGTATTTGGCTGAGTTAGCTGAAGTCAGTTATGGCAGATGGTTAAATGACAGATTAACCATCTGCCATAACTGACTTCAGCTAATTAATAATTGTAATTGGATAAAAATACCCTGTGTAAACAAAGCATTTACCGTACCTTACAACACAAAGAAGACGATGCATGACAACATTATATCAGCACCAATTTCTGCTACGACAAGCACATTGACAGAATATGATATGAGACTGGCTATATATATACACACAGTAAAATATACAGTAAATTCAGTCCCTGTATTTATTACTACCTTATCTCTCTGTCTGATTCCCTCCCCCAATTGCTTTCTTTTTTCCCCTCTTTCCAGATGAGTAGTAAGTATGGATCCGTCTTCACTGTGTGGTTGGGTCCTACTCCTGCAGTGGTGATCTCTGGGTACCAGGCCTTAAAAGAAGCCTTCATCAACCAGGGAGAAGAGTTCAGTGGCCGGGCCAACTACCCCATCATTATGACTGTTACTAAAGGATATGGTAACAGAGGGGAATCGTTTCTGACGTTTTCCTTCTCTTCTTGATGCCTACCCCTGATCCTTCCTTTGTCTTTCTGTCTCTGTCTTCCAAGCCCTGACATCCCTGTGCCTTTCTGTTAAATCAGGAACTAAGATGCACACCTTAGTAACCCATCCCATCTGCTGCCTGCAGGGGTGATGGTGAGCAGTGGTCAGAGGTGGAAGGACCTAAGGCGCTTCTCCCTGGCCACACTGAAGAACTTTGGGATGGGCAGGCGGAGCATCGAGGAGAGGGTACAGGAGGAGGCCAGGAGTCTGGTCAAAACCTTTGAGGAGTATAAAGGTATACCACTGATAGATGGAGGAATAGACAGAGAGACAGGACTCCAGGCAGGCAGACAGACAAGCTGTAAATGAAAATCTTTTGTAAGAAAAGTAGTAAATTATGTTTACAAATAAAAAAAAACATCCGTACTGAAATATGTCTGGCATAGTAGCATATTCAATTTGCAAGATTTTATGTTTGGTAGCCTGGTGAGTGAGATACTACCTCCAATGATTATATTAGTGGGAGTTTGTTTCCACTGAGAAAAACGTCAGCTTATTTTGGTTATTTCAGGAAATCTTGGTTAGAGATAGTTAATGTGTGTGTGTGTGTGTGTGTGTGTGTGTGTGTGTGTGTGTGTGTGTTGTGTGTGTGTATTTTGAGTGGTTAAGGATTAACTTTATTTGCTTTAGCCATAGGTTCTCAACCCGAAAAACATAATATGTCAGGATTCTCAAATCCACCCACCCAGTGAAGATGTCGAGAGAGCAAGATGTTTTGGATTGCCAGTTGATGTTCTGTGTGGCTGTTGTATTGTATGTTTTTTTACAGCATTTGTGTGTGTGTGTGTGTGTGTGTGTGTGTGTGTGTGTGTGTGTGTGTGTGTGTGTGTGTGTGTGTGTGTGTGTGTTTGTGTATAAATCACCACTCAATCCCACGCACAGTGGCCAACCCTAAAGATCTGATATGCCACTCTGTTGCCAACGTGATCTGCTCCATCGTTTTCGGCAAACGGTTTGACTTTGAAGACCCCAAATTCAAGCTGCTCGACAAGGCTGTGGAGGCCTACTTTGGCGTACTCTGCAGTCCAATCGGAGCGGTACAGTGAATAAACTAAAGCATTACATACATACAACACATGTGTATGGAGGATTACAAAGCACACATTAACATCAAACAAATACAAATTTGAAAATATAGTTGAATGATCCACCATTTATCGTCCTGCTAGTCTCTACTTCTGTCTCTTTGAATGTCCTCCTCCCTCCATCTGCCTCTAGTCCTGCCCTAATCATTCTCAAACTCCACATCCTTCTTTTCTTTTACTTCCATCATTATTCTAGTTTTCACCTCCATTTGATAACTGATATTTATCTGAATGCGACCACATATGCGACAGACCACCTGACCAAAAAAAAAAAGCTACTAGCCTTCATGGCTCTTAAAAATTCCTTCTTTTTCAGCTGGGAATCCTCTTTCCTCTGTTCCTAGATGTACAACATGTTTCCTCGGATTGTCGGCTGCTTTCCAGGGAAGCACCAGGAGATGTTCCGGACGCTGGAGGAAGCTCGGGGTTACTTCAAGGAGGAAGCCGACCGTCGTCTGAAAGAGATGGATCCGTCAGATCCACAAGACTACATTGAGGCCTTCCTGGCAAAGATGCTGGAGGTGCTGCAGAATTACACACACTCTCAAACACACACACACACACACACACACACACACACACACACACAATAACAATAGCATTATGTATATAGTATATGTATATACAAACATATTTTAACGATTTTACCTCCATGACAGGACAAAGATAATGCCGGAACAGAGTTCCACTATGACAACATGCTGTCCAGTATCTGGAACTTGTTTGGAGCAGGGACTGAGACAACCACATCTACACTGAGACAATGCCTCCTCATGATGATCAAACACCCCCACATACAAGGTACAGTGGTTCCTCATGACGGTGGGTCAAGCACCCCCACATACAAGGTACAATGTTTCCTCATGATGATCAAACATACAAGGTACAGTGGTTCCTCATGACGGTGGGTCAAACACCCCCACATACCAGGTACAATGTTTCCTCATGATGATCAAACATACAAGGTACAGTGGTTCCTCATGATGATCAAACACCCCCACATACAAGGTACAGTGGTTCCTCATGACGGTGGGTCAAACACCCCCACATACAAGGTACAATGTTTCCTCATGATGATCAAACATACAAGGTACAATGTCTCCTCATGATGGTCAAACACCAACACATACAAGCTATAGCAGCACCTGCAGTTGTATATAGTTAAATATGCAACTTAATTTCCCTTTCATTGTCAGGAACTTACCTAATGTAAAAAATAAATAAACACTGAATCAAGTTAATTATGCTAAAATAAGATAAGTTAATCAAACTTTTTGGGACCGTTATATCCAGGCTCCATTTTGAATGCATGTTTCTCAACAGCTCCATGTATGTGTGTGATTGTGTGTGTGCGGACTCTTCCAGAACGTGTCCAGAGAGAGATAGATGAGGTGATCGGTCTCAGTCGCATGCCACAGTTAGACGACCGGTCAAAGATGCCCTACACCGACGCTGTCATTCACGAGACTCAACGCTTCATGGACCTCTCTCCTACTTCTGTTCCTCATAAAGTCATCAGAGACACAGAGTTCCACAACTACCTCATTCCTGAGGTAAGAGACAAGTCTTGAAATTGAAGACACTTCTTTATCACTGTCAATGGCACATTTGTGTTTATAATTATGGGTTATAGTCACCGTTACTAATATAAAAACGTGAAACAATTGTCCTCTCAATGTTGAATTATTGTAATGTTAATTATACACTGTGTTGTGATTGGTCCAGGGCACCATGGTCCTGCCCCTGCTGTCATCGGTTCTGTTTGACCCGGAACTGTTTAAGAACCCTCTGCAGTTTGACCCCAACAACTTCCTGGATGAGAACGGGCGCTTTAAGAAGAACGATGGATTCATTGTCTTTGGAATAGGTGAGTCTGGATCTAGTTTCCTATATGCATCTCCTCGTACTATTAAAATAAAATTGATATGAATCATTTTGTTTTACTAGGGGCATATCTTCGTTCCCAAAATGTTGACCCATCACTTTACCTGAAATGATCATCACAAAATGTAAAATATCGTAGGCCTGTGTGTAGTTTACAATGGCAAATAAAATACATGCTGACCTTTCTATTATCGTCCCTTCTCTACTCCACCCCCACTTAAATGCTCCTTCTTGCTTGCTCCTAACCCCACTCCCCAGGGAAGCGTTACTGCATCGGGGAGGCTCTGGCCCGAACGGAGCTCTTCCTGTTCTTCACCTCCCTCCTCCAGCGGTTCACCTTCTCCGGCACCGTGCCGCCTGAAGACATCGACATCACCCCGGCCTGTGCCAGCTTCGGACGCCTGCCCCCCATCTACGAGTGCCACATCACCCCCAGGCATTAGGGGGGTTCACAGACAACGCTGGATTCATATTTCCATGCAGGAAATACATAATTCTGTGCAGCAGTGTGTATGCATGCTGTACAGCGAGATGGCGACTGAACATTAGTCATTGTACTCGTTTTAGTTTTGTTGAAAAAACGTAGATACACTTTACTTTCATACATTCTATTGTATAGTATACAATATGTATGTGTATGTGTGTGTGTATATATATATCATGTAGGTGTAGCATCACAAGAAATGCATGATACTAACCATGATTATCAATAGAAATGTAAATGTTCTTAATGTGTGCTTCCTAACATTACCATGGGTACATCTTAGAACTCGACTTGAATGCATACACTTAAAACCTGTGGAGACCTTTTGTAGTTTTGTACTTTGAGGACTTTCAAAAACGTTAATGGTTTGCAAGTGTTGATGCTGAGATATTGCTTTTGAGAAGTTGATTTTATGTCTGTCTGCTTTGTGTTTGTATTTGATCAATACATTGCTGCAGTATTATTTGTGAATGTGTTAACAACAAAAAGGCCCTAACAGATTAAGCTATAACAGCTGTAGTGGCTACTCTATTTCTATTCAGTAAAATTGACAAACTGGTTCATCTTCTTTGACCAATACCAACTAAACTTCACTCTTTTGAGAAATGTAACGAATTTGTCTCACACTTCACATCTAAAATCGCCAATATTAGAAATAACATCATGGCTTCTCTGCTGGTGGGTGTGACCTCCTATGCAAAGTAGTGAACTACAGGAAGTGGCGCAGATATTAAGTTCTGCTACATGTCCTGTTGACCCAATGCCCACAAAGTTATTTAAAAAAAAAAATAATAATACAGTTGCAAAACAATGTCCTTGAGATTGTTAATGCCCCCCTTCACTCTTCAATTTTCCCCAGAAGTCTCAAACATGCTTTTGTAACACCATTGCTGAAAAAGAGTAATCTTGATCCATTTGTTCTTGAGAATGACAGCCCAATCTCAAATGTTCCATTCCTGGGGGAAATTCTTGAAAAGGTTATATACCATCAACTACATGTACAGTGGGGCCAAAAAGTATTTAGGCAGCCACTGATTGTGCAAATTCTCCTACTTAGAAAGATGAGAGAGGTCTGTCATTTTTATCATAGGTACACTTCAACTATGAGGGACAAAAATGAGAAAAAAAAATCCAGGAAATCACATTGTAGGATTTTTAAAGAATTTATTTGTAAATGATGGTGGAAAATAAGTATTTGGTCACCCACAAACAAGCAAGATTTCTGGCTCTCACAGACCTGTAACTTCTTCTTTAAGAAGCTCTTCTGTCCTCCAGTCGTTACCTGTATTAATGGAACCTGTTTGACCTCGTCATCTGTATAAAAGACACCTGTCCACAGCCTCAAACAGTCAGACTCTAAACTCAACCATGGCCAAGACCAAAGAGCTGTCGAAGGACACCAGGAAGAAAATTGTAGACCTGCACCAGGCTGGGAAGAGTGAATCTGCAATAGGCAAGCAGGTTGGTGTGAATAGATCAACTGTGGGAGCAATTGTAAGAAAATGGAAGACATACAAGACCATTGATAATCTCCCTCGATCTGGGGCCCCACGCAAGATCTCATCCCATGGGGTCAAAATGATCATGAGAACGGTGAGCAAAAATCCCAGAACTACACGGAGGGACATGATGAATGACCTGCAGAGAGCTGGGACCAAAGTAACAAAGGCTACCATCAGTAACACACTATGCCGAGAGGGACTCAAATCCTGCAGTGCCAGGCGTGTCCCCCTGCTTAAGTCAGTACATGTCCAGGCCCGTCTGAAGTTTGCCAGAGAGCATATGGATGATCCAGAAGAGGATTGGGAGAATATCATGTGGTCAGATGAAACCAAAATAGAACTTTTTGGTAAAAACTCAACTCGTCGTGTTTGGAGGAAGAAGAATGCTGAGTTGCATCCCAAGAACACCATACCTACTGTGAAGCATGGGGGTGGAAACATCATGCTTTGGGGCTGTTTTACTACAAAGGGGACAGGACGACTGATCCATGTTAAGGGAAGAATGAACGGGGCCATGTACAGTGAGATTTTAAGCCCAGCGACAGCCCCAAAACATGACTGCTCTAGAGGACATCTGCATGGAGGAATGGGCCAAAATACCAGCTACAGTGTCTGCAAACCTGGTGAAGACTTAGAGGAAACGTTTGACCTCTGTCATTGCCAACAAAGGTTATGTTACAAAGTATTGAGTTGAACTTTTGTTATTGACCAAATACTTAATTTCCACCATCATTTACAAATAAATTCTTTAAAAATCCTACAATGTGATTTCCTGGATTTTTTTTCTCATTTTTGTCTCTCATAGTTGAAGTGTACCTATGATGAAAATTACAGACCTCTCTCATCTTCCTAAGTAGGAGAACTTGCACAATCAGTGGCTGACTAAATACTTTTTGGCCCCACTGTATAGCTGACACACAACAATCTCTTTGACGTCTAACAGTCTGGTTTAACCACAGTACTGAAACCCTGATCAGAGTTCTTAACAACCTTAAAATTACTACAGACAACCATAAAGTTTCTATTCTTGAGCTTCTTTACCTCCGTGCAGCTTTTGATATGGTTGACCACATCATCCTCCCTCAGCGCCTGGAACACTGTCTAGAGTAGACCTTAGAGGTGCAGTCCTTGATAGGCTTTCCTCCTATCTTACTGGAAGGTCTTTCTTGGGTCTCCATAGGAAACTTTGAATCAGGTGAGGGCGACATTCAAAATGGAGTCCCTCAAGGGTCAATTCTTGGTCCACTGCTGTTTAATTTGTATCGGCTCCCACTTGGGTCCATCATTGAGCAATGCAACATTTCATATCACTCCTACGCTGATGGCACACAGTTATATATCGGTTTCTACCAACAATCTTAGCTCAGTGAATAACCTCATCCAATGCATTTTTTATATCAAACATTGGATGGCCAAAGATTTTTTACAGCTAAATGAGAGCAAAACCAAGATTCTGTTAGTAGGTCCCAGGGCTTTAAGGGACCAGATTCACTCTTTATTAACTCCTTGTCTGTAAAACCTTGTGTATGCAAAGAACTTAGGGTGTGATTTTAGAAGTGTGATTTTTTTTGCTGAACTTCCAGAAGCACATGTCTAATATCACTAAAACTGCATTTTATCATCTTAGAAATATATCTAAAGTTAGATGCCTCCTGTCACAATCAGATTCTGAAAAGCAGGTTCATGCATTCATTTCTAATAGGTTCGGTTACTGCAATTTTGCTGGACTGGCAAAGCAGGTTTTAAACAAATTCCAGCTCATTCAAAATGCTGTAGGCAGAATATTAACAGGAACCAAAAGGTATGATCATATCACTCCTATTATTTAGTTTTATAAAACCTTTCCAAAAAATTTACATTTTCATTTTTCATGTTTCATGTGCAGCATCTTGTTAATTTATGTCGTCATACATCATCATTGTGGGTTTTCATTCTGTTTCGGTCAGGATGCCTGGGTAGTAGAAGTAAAAGTGAAGCAGTAAAGGATAATAGTCCGCAAAGCACTGTTTATTTGGCAATTAAAAAATGTCTACAATGAAATGTACGAATGGAGCAGTCGCTATAGAAGTCCTAGATTCCTAATGTATTTATATGCATAGCAAATTCATGTTCATTGTTGTCTTGGACAGTACCACTTAAATCATAAAGTCCCCTGGCCCCTGAAATGAGAAGGAATTTATTGAGAGAATCCTAGAAGTTAAACAGTAAAGCATAAAGGAAGGAAAAAACAATCTCTCGGAACAAGACAGCATCTTGAGTCTGGCTGCAGATCGGTGATGTACAGTAAAGATTAAAGATGTATAAATACAGGATGTATACATTAAAGACATGTTGTTACCACTTATTGTGTTCCCACAATATTTCTTGAGAAATATTCGATCACTCTAGAATCTGGAAAAACTATAATATGTATTATCATTTACTCTATTAGTAAGTAGATTACTAGTATCACGCCCTTCTTGTGATGCTACACCTACATTATGTATTTCCTGCACGGAAATATGAATCCAGCGTTGTCTGTGAACCCCCCTAATGCCTGGGGGTGATGTGGCACTCGTAGATGGGGGGCAGGCGTCCGAAGCTGGCACAGGCCGGGGTGATGTCGATGTCTTCAGGCGGCACGGTGCCGGAGAAGGTGAACCGCTGGAGGAGGGAGGTGAAGAACAGGAAGAGCTCCGTTCGGGCCAGAGCCTCCCCGATGCAGTAACGCTTCCCTGGGGAGTGGGGTTAGGAGCAAGCAAGAAGGAGCATTTAAGTGGGGGTGGAGTAGAGAAGGGACGATAATAGAAAGGTCAGCATGTATTTTATTTGCCATTGTAAACTACACACAGGCCTACGATATTTTACATTTTGTGATGATCATTTCAGGTAAAGTGATAGATCAACATTTTGGGAACTAAGATATGCCCCAATCTACCCCTAGTAAGACGGAATGATTCATATCAATTTTATTTTAATAGTACGAGGAGATGCATATAGGAAACTAGATCCAGACTCACCTAATCCAAAGACAATGAATCCATCGTTCTTCTTAAAGCGCCCGTTCTCATCCAGGAAGTTGTTGGGGTCAAACTCCAGAGGGTTCTTAAACAGTTCCGGGTCAAACAGAACCGATGACAGCAGGGGCAGGACCATGGTGCCCTGGACCAATCACAACACAGTGTATAATTAACATTACAATAATTCAACATTGAGAGGACAATTGTTTCACGTTTTTATATTAGTAACGGTGACTATAACCCATAATTATAAACACAAATGTGCCATTGACAGTGATAAAGAAGTGTCTTCAATTTCAAGACTTGTCTCTTACCTCAGGAATGAGGTAGTTGTGGAACTCTGTGTCTCTGATGACTTTATGAGGAACAGAAGTAGGAGTGAGGTCCATGAAGCGTTGAGTCTCGTGAATGACAGCGTCGGTGTAGGGCATCTTTGACCGGTCGTCTAACTGTGGCATGCGACTGAGACCGATCACCTCATCTATCTCTCTCTGGACACGTTCTGGAAGAGTTCGCACACACACAATCACACACATACATGAAGCTGTTGAGAAACATGCATTCAAAACGGAGCCTGGATATAACGGTCCCAAAAAGTTTGATTAACTTATCTTATTTTAGCATAATTAACTTGATTCATTGTATATTTAAAAAAAAATTATTACATTAGGTAAGTTCCTGACAATGAAAGTGAACTTAAGTTCAAGTTTAACTCAAGTTTAACTATATACAACTGCAGGTGCTGCTATAGCTTGTATGTATGGGTGTTTGACCATCATGAAGAGACATTGTACCTTGTGTGTTTGACCATCATGATGAGACATGGTACCTTGTGTGTTTGACCATCATGAGGAAAAATTGTACCTTGCATGTTTGACCATCATGAGGAAACATTGTACCTTGTGTGTTTGACCATCATGATGAGACATTGTACCTTGCATGTTTGACCATCATGAGGAAACATTGTACCTTGCATGTTTGACCATCATGAGGAAACATTGTACCTTTTATGTGGGGGTGTTTGACCATCATGAGGAGACATTATACCTTGTGTGTGGGGGTGTTTGACCATCATGAGGAAACATTGTACCTTGTGTGTTTGACCATCATGATGAGACATTGTACCTTGTATGTTTGATCATCATGAGGAACCATTGTACCTTGTATGTTTGATCATCATGAGGAAACATTGTACCTTGTATGTTTGATCATCATGAGGAAACATTGTACCTTGTATGTGGGGGTGTTTGACCCACCGTCATGAGGAACCACTGTACCTTGTATGTGGGGGTGTTTGATCATCATGAGGAGGCATTGTCTCAGTGTAGATGTGGTTGTCTCAGTCCCTGCTGAAAATATGTTCCAGATACTGGACAGCATGTTGTCATAGTGGAACTCTGTTCCGGCATTATCTTTGTCCTGACATGGAGGTAAAATCGTTAAGATATGTTTGCATATACATATACTGTATGCATAATGCTATTGTTATTATTATTTATATCATTTATTCTAATCGCTGACCTCCAGGATATTTATTCTTTTAAACAATCACTTAACCTCCTTCATCAAACTACACGTCTTTTTATTCAGCTTCAGCTGTGTTCTGTTGCAATCAAATAGAATCGTACTGGAGACAATTATCTTCAAAGCATGATCCACTAGTGGTCCTGGTATTTATTGAATATATATTAATACTAGAAAGGAAAAGGCATTTTAACTCCCAATAAGCCATTGTGTGTGTGTTTGAATGCGTGTGTGCGTACATGTGTGTGTGTGTGAGTGTCTGTGACTCTGCAGCACCTCCAGCATCTTTGCCAGGAAGGTCTCAATTAAGTCTTGTGGATCTGACGGATCCATCTCTTTCAGACGACGGTCGGCTTCCTCCTTGAAGTAACCATGAGCTTCCTCCAGTGTCCGGAACATCTCCTGGTGCTTCCCTGGAAAGCAGCCGACGATCTGAGGAAACATGTTGTACATCTAGGAACAGAGGAAAGAGGATTCCCAGCTGAAAAAGAAGGAATTTTTAAGAGCCATGAAGGCTAGTAGCTTTTTTTTTTTGGTCAGGTGGTCTGTCGCATATGTGGTCGCATTCAGATAAATATCAGTTATCAAATGGAGGTGAAAACTAGAATAATGATGGAAGTAAAAGAAAAGAAGGATGTGGAGTTTGAGAATGATTAGGGCAGGACTAGAGGCAGATGGAGGGAGGAGGACATTCAAAGAGACAGAAGTAGAGACTAGCAGGACGATCAATGGTGGATCATTCAACTATATTTTCAAATTTGTATTTGTTTGATGTTAATGTGTGCTTTGTAATCCTCCATACACATGTGTTGTATGTATGTAATGCTTTAGTTTATTCACCGTACCGCTCCAATTGGACTGCAGAGTACGCCAAAGTAGGCCTCCACTGCCTTGTCGAGCAGCTTGAATTTGGGGTCTTCAAAGTCAAATCGTTTGCCGAAAACGATGGAGCAGATCACGTTGGCAACAGAGTGGCATATCAGATCTTTAGGGTTGGCCACTGTGCGTGGGATTGAGTGGTGATCTATACACACACACACACACACACACACACACACACACACACACACACACACACACACACACACACACACACACAAATGCTGTAAAAAAACATACAATACAACAGCCACACAGAACATCAACTGGCAATCCAAAACATCTTGCTCTCTCGACATCTTCACTGGGTGGGTTGATTTGAGAATCCTGACATATTATGTTTTTCGGGTTGAGAACCTATGGCTAAAGCAAATAAATGTAATCCTTAACCACTCAAAATCCACACACACAACACACACACACACACACACAGACACACACACACACACACACACACACACACACACACACACACACACACACACACACACACACACACACATTAACTATCTCTAACCAAGATTTCCTGAAATAACCAAAATAAGCTGACGTTTTTCATACATAATTTACTACTTTTCTTACAAAAGATTTTCATTTACAGCTTGTCTGTCTGCCTGCCTGGAGTCCTGTCTCTCTGTCTATTCCTCCATCTATCAGTGGTATACCTTTATACTCCTCAAAGGTTTTGACCAGACTCCTGGCCTCCTCCTGTACCCTCTCCTCGATGCTCCGCCTGCCCATCCCAAAGTTCTTCAGTGTGGCCAGGGAGAAGCGCCTTAGGTCCTTCCACCTCTGACCACTGCTCACCATCACCCCTGCAGGCAGCAGATGGGATGGGTTACTAAGGTGTGCATCTTAGTTCCTGATTTAACAGAAAGGCACAGGGATGTCAGGGCTTGGAAGACAGAGACAGAAAGACAAAGGAAGGATCAGGGGTAGGCATCAAGAAGAGAAGGAAAACGTCAGAAACGATTCCCCTCTGTTACCATATCCTTTAGTAACAGTCATAATGATGGGGTAGTTGGCCCGGCCACTGAACTCTTCTCCCTGGTTGATGAAGGCTTCTTTTAAGGCCTGGTACCCAGAGATCACCACTGCAGGAGTAGGACCCAACCACACAGTGAAGACGGATCCATACTTACTACTCATCTGGAAAGAGGGGAAAAAAGAAAGCAATTGGGGGAGGGAATCAGACAGAGAGATAAGGTAGTAATAAATACAGGGACTGAATTTACTGTATATTTTACTGTGTGTATATATATAGCCAGTCTCATATCATATTCTGTCAATGTGCTTGTCGTAGCAGAAATTGGTGCTGATATAATGTTGTCATGCATCGTCTTCTTTGTGTTGTAAGGTACAGTAAATGCTTTGTTTACACAGGGTATTTTTATCCAATTACAATTATTAATTAGCTGAAGTCAGTTATGGCAGATGGTTAATCTGTCATTTAACCATCTGCCATAACTGACTTCAGCTAACTCAGCCAAATACCATAAGATTGATAAAACTTCCACTTCAAAGACAATTAGGACTGGCATGCTGTTCCCAAAGAATCCACAAAGCAGAGATATTTTAAAAAACGAACTATTTTAACGAACACATTGCTGTAACTAACATGGGCAATGTATACACAGTGAAGACGGATCCATACTTCCTACTCATCTGGAAAGAGGAAGGAGAGGTGAAGTTGCAAATTGCTTACATTTTTATTGTCTGGAAAGAGGGATGAAGAGAGAGAGAGAGAGAGAGAGAGAGAGAGAGAGAGAGCAATTGCTGCCTCAAAGTTTCAATTCAAATTAAATTAGATATACTAGTTAGTCAGACGAGTAGTAGGGTATCAAATATGCTGCATGGGGCACATTTGTGAATGCCACATAAAGTATATCACTAGAGAAAGGTAGGCGTGCCCATTTCAAAGTGATGGTTTGCTGTGATGGGAGATGAGTATTTTCAGGTGGTCGATACAGCCTGTTGGAATCAGTGCCGCGGTGAGATTAGCAGAGTAGTTATTGTGCGACGTTGACATTTTTCGGCGCGGGTTCAAACCTTAAACCCTTTACTAGGTCAAATATTTGTTTGGGCACACAAACAACACCAACGTCATGTGAAGAGACAATTCATATGTTCACGATGTCAGAAGAGTAGGCAATACATTTCCTGATTCAACACGAAACAAACATAATCCATTACGGTAAAACAGCTGCTCACGCACTCAAAAAAACACCAGTCAACACAATCACCAGATTAACTGGATCACCGGAACCACACCCTAGGTTGAAACCATGAAAACTCATACAATTCAGTTTAAATTGCATGACTTATGTTGACAACTTAAAGTAACTTAAAGACAAACGTTATCTTGACTTTTTTATCAAATAATTTTTTACAGTGTTGGCGTTCCTGAGAGATTGCCAAATAGAGCTCCACACAGACAGAGATTTTTCTTGTAACAAATGCGTTGAGGCTTTTTTTTCTACAGGGATTTGCTCTCCATTATATAATGCTAAACTGCTGTGTTTTGTATACTTATTGAATAATAATGATAATAATAATAATTAAAAAAAATAATACATTTTATTTATATAGTGCTTTTCAAATACCCAAAGCACTTTAGTGGAATGTTTCTCCACATAATGTTATTGAATTTATCATACTTTTATATGCGTATGTGTTCATTGAAGACATATTTATAACTATTACTCATATGCTAAATACAAAACAGTGTCACAGAATTGTAATTTACATTTTTGCACACCGAACGGTTGGCTCGTTGCACAATATTAGTGAAACACATTTTTTATCTTGTAGAAAAGTATTATCATACTTTACCTCATGATAGAATTTATATGGAGCATTGATATCCAGCTGTAACACGTTACCGAGCAGAGGTAAAGGTGAGGGACCAGGCGGTAACCTGCTAAATTTACCTTTTTTCCCTTTGGTCTTCCAAAGCAATGTGAAAAACAACACTCCTAGTATTAGTGATATCAGGTTTGACTGCAAAAAGTGGATCAAATCCATATTTAGTTGAAAGAAATGAAGTTTTCGGAAAGGGATTGAAGGAAATCTGGTGCGGTGATATGGAGACTTGGCTATTACAGCTTAGCGTGGACTGTTATATAGACATGAAGACACCCAGTGTAAGAAATACGTATTCCTCTCTCTCTCTCCACCCCTCTCTCTCTCTCTTTCTCTCTCTCTCTCTCTCTCTCTCTCTCTCTCTCAAAATGGACAGGGAATTCAAAGAATATTCCGGAGGTGTTTTTAATTCACCCCTGCCCTCTCTCCCTCTCTAAAACTGGGAGAGGTTTCATTAAGATTCACTATACAAATATCCATCACTGTCTATGGCATAATAAATGTTGATTTTGCGCGCTCTCTCTCTCTCTCTCTCTCTCTCTCTCTCTCTCTCTCTCTCTCTCTCTCTCTCTCTCTCTCTCTCTCTCTCTCTCTCTCTCTCTCTCTCTCTCTCCCCCAGAGCTGGTCAAACAATTTAACTGGCCATATACAAGTAAAGACAACTTAAACAGTGTCTGCTTTTATTTAGTTTTGTTTACCAACATTCAAGCAGGTGGATTCACAATAACTTAGTTATTTAATCAATAAACAGTACACCAGTATACTTTTTCATTTTTTTAAATATGAACGTAGACAGTGATGAGTTTTTGAGGCAATCACATGTGTGTGGTTTTTATGTACTGTTTATGTGCAAATAAATTGGAGCACCAAAAATAAATCGCGGGAAAGTTCACCCTTTTTATATTGGAGCCTTGGTTTTTAATCTGGATATTAATCACGCAACCGCCACGTCGTTGTGCTAAGTATTATAACTGTCCTCTCTCGTCACCGTTAGCTTTAGCACAGTAACGGCAGGGTTTGGCCCGAGCCCTTTAAAAAGGTTCTGGGTCTGGCCTATTGTTAGTCGTAATGAGTTAAGTCGCACTGTGCTTTTGCCCATGGTGGGAGAGGTCAGGTTTATCGTCACTTATTGTGGGTTGACTCACGTAGGGAGGTCCTACCCATTTGTTCTCTCACGGCTACACTTCAAAGGAATTCTGTATTTTGTTTACCGGCCCCTGATAAGTGTGTATCTGGACCTGGTGATCAACGCCACAGTCCCGACCCCACGCTACGCCCGCATTTCCACCCACTCCTGTTGACTTGCGCTGTAACTTTGTACTTCGTGTCCTGTCGTTGAGGAGGCCAATGCGATTCCTTTTCACCTTGAAAACCGAATATCTGGCAGAGTATTGTAGGCGTGACTGTATTACAAGCAGTTGGTGGGAGTGTCTGTTAGAGTTTGTGTTTTCATTCATTTCAGAGACTTGGCTGGTGAGATTTGTGTTTTCAATCGGTGTTTAATCACGATTTGAATTTCAAATTATTGAAATATTCCCTGCCTTTGATCGTCGCTAACATATCCCCGTATCAAGTGAGCCGCCATAGAAAAGTCATCCTAATGAGATTTGAATCGTTGTTTTCCCATCAACCCACCTGCCATTAACTAAGCCCCCATGCAAATCACCACCCTGGCTCTAGGCAGTAAAACTACACCTCTCTTTAGGCAGGGCGAGGCGTTTTCGCTAACGAGGTCATTAAACGCTGCTTACTCTGGCTTTGAAACACAGCGCTGCTGCCCTCGTGAAGAAGACGAAGGAGATGATTTTTTTTTTTTATGCGGCGGTGGGAATGAAGCGGCTCTGGCACGGCGCTGTGGGCGAGGCAGGTGTCTGTGTGCCGTTTAGTATGGCGGGGCTGGGGAACTTGCACGATGTCTGTGGAGAGGACTGTCCCTGCTGTGTGTTCCCTCAATGCGCTGGGGTGGGATCTGCTGTTCCTTATGGACCAACCTCCAAGGCCAGGGGAAACTGGCCCCTGGAACGGCCGCGTGGGTCTGAGTAATGGGGCTGGCTCGCGCCGCGACAGGCCGCGTCCGCGTGGGTTTGTTATCACACCATAGGTTTTGGTTCGGGCTGACAGTGTAACACAAACAGAGGGGTGTAGCACCGAGTGGCAGAGAGAAAAGGGTCCCTGCTCCAGCATGGAGGTGTCACTGGCAGCACGTACACTGAACAGGCAAGGCTCCTAGACTGGGACGGGAGGCCAGCCAAACAGAAGGAACATGTTTTATGGAGTCTGTCTGAGCAAACGGCCAGAGGTTTCATTAAGATTCACCAGACCAATATCCATCACTGTCTCGATGGCATGATGACTGTTTATTTGTTTCTCTCTCTCTCTCTCTCTCTCTCTCTCTCTCTCTCTCTCTCTCTCTCTCTCTCTCTCTCTCTCTCTCTCTCTCTCTCTCTCTCTCTCTCTCTCTCCCAGTGCTTGTCAAACAATTTAACTGGCCATATACAAGTAAAGACAACTTAAACAGTGTCTGCTTTTATTTAGTTTTGTTTACCAACATTCAAGCAGGTGGATTCACAATAACTTAGTTATTTAATCAATAAACAGCACACCAGTATACTTTTTCAATTTTTTAAGTATGAACGTAGACAGTGATGAGTTTTTGAGGCAATCACATGTGTGTGGTTTTTATGTACTGTAAATGTGCAAATAAATTGGAGCACCAAAAATAAATCGCGGGAAAGTTCAGGATTTGAGTTTTGTTTCTCCGCCGCTAGGCGCTGCTAAACAACCATAGCTGTTATTTTATGCATAAACAACATGATCAACAACACGATGGAGATATGGGAAGGTATGCTAGCATTTTTTTCTCTTTCTCCGTCCCTCTCTCTGCCATTGACTAATACTTCATCTTTAATCGTCACTCTCTAAAGGGCAACCAGTAAGATGTCTAGATCGAATGGCATGTCGGAACCTTGGATTCTTGGTCAAAATTAAGGATCTTGGTGAGGATATCACATACGTTTTCATTGTGAATGTGAGAGGAATATTTGATACCTTGTAACATATAGAATTTTTCCGTTGGAAATTAATAAAGAACAATACTCTATCTACAGAAGTGGAGGCGGCTGGTGATAGAGACCCTATTCCACCAGGGGGCGACGCTATCTCACAGGACGCATTCACGCAGCACTGTTGTCCACTTTTAATCTCAATGTGACTGCCTGGTTGAATAAAAGTTTCATAATAGTAACAAAACAAAACTTTTTCCAACTCTGTTAAGATTGTCCAAACTGTGTACAGTCGTCGTTGGCACAAGCAATAACGTCTTAAAATACAATAACAAGTTGTGCAAGAGTTGATACAGAGGTAGAACAATAAAGCAATAAAACACAAAACAAAAGTATTTTGAGACCCTCGGCCACTCCTTCAACATCCACAACAGCCACAACAAGCACGATTGTGAAAATATATGATTTGTGTAGTGTAAAACTGATATGGTCTATCTTCTGTATTTTGCAAGGAATATTTCCTGAAAGACTCCAAACCGTGAGTAAGGTCTGGGATGATATTGCACTTGGAGGTGAGTCAGGTTTCACATCAAGACATAACACAGATCAACAAGAAAGGCCATGCCCTATAGATCCAGAGCCAAAGAACCTGTAGAATCAGAGAACCTTCTAGAATCCGTTAGAACTATATTTCTTCAAGGGGCTGGTCAGAGCGCGTTTCTCTCTTTCGATGTGTAGTAGCTCTTTGTCACGTGCCTTGATCTTCACTCTCAGTCACTTTACAGCTGTAAAGGTAGGATCCTTTTCAAAAACAGCAATGTCACTGCTTTGCTAACCAGTAGCATCCATTGTTAACAGCAGGCAGTTTGAAATGTAACAGTTTACTCAGAGCCAAAGGTTTTAGCATTCCATTGATTGCAATCACTCTTCGACGTCATCTTGCTTTTTTTTCTGCCGTCTGATGGGGAAACTCAAAATGGGTACCAGATGCTGCTGTCACATGACCTACTGCACTCCTATTGGCCAGTAGCCAGCCATCCGATCCCCACCACTCCTGTCTGGCACTTCCTGTGTGCGCTCCTCCTCCTTCCTGACCTCCTGGTGGTATCCCCTCTCAGCAGTAGCTCTCAGAGTATCTATCCTCCCCCTCCCCTCCTCCACCTCCTCCACCTCCTCCCCCTCCTCCACCTCCGTGCCCCAGAGGCGCTCCCCCCACCCCGTTGACCGTCTGCTTGTAAGCGGATATGTAACAGTACGACTTGCCCTTCCGTGCGCCCGCGTGGTGGTGGTGGTTGGGGGCAGGCGAGGGAGGCTGGGGGTGAGGGGACGGGTGAGGAGGAGGAGGAGGAGGAGCCAGAGGAGCCGGGTCGGAGCAGAGGTGGGTCTCCTGCGAGCAGCACTCTCCTTCTCCGGGCAGGCAGGGAGGTCGGTGGAGGCAGGGCCCGGCGGGCGGCGCACCAGCGGCCACCTGAGGCGTGTTGCTGCCAGTGTGGCGGAAGTCCTCCAGGACTGACATGCCCAGCCGCCATCGCTGCCACTTCTTCTTGATCTCTGACTGCACCTGGGGGGAGAGAGAGAGGGGGAGAGAGAGAGAGAGAGAGAGGGAGAGAGAGAGAGAGAGAGAGAGAGAGAGAGAGAGAGAGAGAGAGAGAGAGAGAGAGAGAGAGGGAAATCATTAAGAGAAAAGGGAAAGGTATGACTGAACAACGATGGGAGAAAATAGAAAGGATGGGGGAACACACACACACACTCACACACACACACTCACACTCACACTCACACTCACACTCACGCTCACGCTCACACTCACACTCACACTCACACTCACACTCACACACACACACACAGAAAACACCAACACGGGCACAGGCACATGCAGGTCGGTCTGTCAGCGGGTTTCGTTCTCACACCCCTCCCACCGTGCCTCTCACCTCCTTGTTGACAAAACAGTAGAGGATGGCCACCAGGAGCCCCTATGGAGAGGAGCATGCAGCAGTCAACACACTTCTGTCACAACGGCACGACAAAGCATCCCTTTGATTCAAACGGGATAAACGTTACGCTTTCCCAAGGGAAACCGTGAGGTGGGGGTTGTACAAAAAATGACGATTACATTATATTGACGACTAAACATGTTCATAAAAGGCCATCCTAACCCTGGTGGTATCGTCGCTGTGTTGGCTCACGGTTGTTTGTTGTTTGTTGTTTTTGTTTACCTGGAAGGAGTTGAAGAAGAGCTCGAAGAACATGTTGACGTTCCGGAGGACTCCTTCCGTCTGCTCCTCCGTCATGACGGCAAACACCACCTCGTGGATCCCCAGCAGAGGGATCAGGGTCAGGGTGGACTTGGCCAGTCTGCAGAACACACACACACACACACACACACACACACACACACACACACACACACACACACACTCACGTGTGCACGCACACAAACAAATACACAGGACAAGTATTATGCCCTGAAGAGATTGAAAAATACTGAAGTTTTACTCCTAAAATGTCTCCCTGTATGTGTGTGTGTGTGCGTGCGTGCGTGCGTGCGTGCGTGTGTGCGTAAAAGTATGTGTATGTCATGTGTGGTGCAGGCCAGAGTTATGTTGGTAGACTAAAAGGGGTCTTTATCTAACAATGTCCTCAATGCCCCTCTCTTTTCCCGTTAAGCCCCTGTGGGTGGCTGGCTGCCAAGGCTTGCACTATCAAAGACGTGTGTGTGTTCGTTTTTGTATTATATGTATGTAGAGGCTCACACGCATGTGTGTGTGTGTGTGTGTGTGTCTGGTAGTAGACGTTGTGTACTT
>CM030182.1:15016040-15031040 GCA_017639675.1 Aplochiton taeniatus
CCATCAATGACTGGGGGGTTAAGGTTTAACATGTCACAACATCATACATTATTCAAACTAAAGGTGCATATTTCTTTCTTTCTCATTTTCTTGTTTTTGTCTTTTCGTTCGTTCGTTCGTTCGTTCGTTCTTTCTTTCTTTCTTTCTTTCTTTCTTTCTTTCTTTCTTTCTTTCTTTCTTTCTTTCTTTCTTTCTTTCTTTCTTTCTTTCTTTCTTTCTTTCTTTCTTTCTTTCTTTCCTTATCCTTCTGATAACCAGTTACATAGCCTACTATTATATAACAAAGTCATCCATCTCTAATCATTTTTAATACAATTAGCAAATTATTAGTAAACTCTCTGAGGAAAAACACATTTAAAGACTCGCACGCTCTATAGAACTACAAAACAGTAATAGCCTACTGATTATCTCCCCTTCAATTTAGATCAACCAAACTTGGACAACATATAAACAAACAAAAATAAAACATGTAGGCTACGAAAATTATCAACTGACTTTATTTTAGTGGATATCGGAGCATAAGAAAATAGATATTACCATTCGTAGAATAGATTCGTTTTTTGTGTGTGTTAATTATGCCCTTATAAGTCCGATGTCAGCAAAGTGATTTTGAAGTAGTCCGTGTGAGCCAAATGCACTCCGCCCGCTGACACTAAGATCCGCTTAGCAGACCCACTTGTTATCAACCGACCGTGGCTGCGCGGGAGCAAAGCTGAACCATGTAGAAACGTCCATCTGGTTGAGGGTAACCTAGCCTGTCCGCCAACAAAGCAGGTTAGCAGTGACCGAATCCCCTTGAAAGGGCGGGTGTTGGATCAATGTTGAACTGCACTTAGTAGAGTCTTTCTTTCTCTCTCTCTCTCTCTCTCTCTCTCTCTCTCTCTCTCTCTCTCTCTCTCTCTCTCTCTCTCTCTCTCTCTCTCTCTCTCTCTCTCTCTCTCTCTCTCTCTCTCTCTCTCTCTCTCTCGTTCTGTTTTGCAAAGGCGCGTCAAACTGCTGAAAGCTGCGCCCCTCGAAAATGGATGTACATATGTAGGCTACTTAAAGATTAAGGCGGCGTGCCAGTATTTTCCTAATGTCATGCATGGGTTAGATATGCTGGCATTTATGTCTTGGAGATAAGTTGACTTTTCTGAAGTGTTTTCTTCACTTAAGGCAGGAATAACAATGCCCTTACCGATCTGAGGACTACATGATTAAGGATAGAACCTAATTTTCCACGAAGTGGCGGGTGTGAACTAATCCAAAGCAGACCATTTCAATTGTTAATAAACATGCGCGAGTAAAAAAAAATATTATAATAAAAAATAAATAAACTATAGACAAATATATAATATGCATATAAATATATATCATTTAATTGATTCGCCTTGCTTGGTGATGCCGTTGTTGCCTAGTTACCTATTACAGGCCCACTGATGTATCGGCATGCTTATAACTGTGCACATGTTGCATGCCACCAGCATAACGTTTAATCAGTGGAAGTCTATCGTTCTTTTGTCAGCTTTATTTGCCCTCTTATTACAGAAAGAACTATGACAGTTTGTGTACCTATCACACGCTCTGCCATGACCGGCAAAACACACACACACACACACACACACACACAACAGAAGGCAGAACACACCTCTCTTAATCACACACACAAGCAGCTGCAATCACACACACACACACACACACACACACACACACACACACACACACACACACACACACACACACACACACACAGGGTGTAACTGGATAATGGGTTTGGAAAGGGGATTTGTGGATTTTGTGTTTGTGAAGTTTGTTTAGTCCTGGGTGTGAAGTAATTGGCAATTGACAAGCACACACACACACACACACACACGCATACACACACACACACACACACACACACATACGCACACACACACACGCACACACACACACACACACACACACACACATACTGGATCAGTGGGTGGGAGTGGGTGGGTGCGTTCATTGATCCTACCTACCTGAGCCCAACTAACTGTGAGTTTGTCAGCAGAGCGTATTTGTTTTTGGGGATGCAAAGTCAGCAACACATTCCAGCAGAAACGGCTTACTTAGTGATGTTCTGATAGATAGGTGTGTGTATGAGGGGGCAAGAAAAGAAAGAGAAAGAGAGACAAAGCGAAGATAAGAGAGAATGAGTAAAGGAGAGACGAGAGAGAGAGAGAGAGAGAGAGAGAGAGAGAGAGAGAGAGAGAGAGGGAGAGAGAGAGAGCGACAGAAAGGCAGAGTGACAAATAGATGAAAAAGAGAGAGAAAGGGGGAAAATAAGAAGAAAGAGGAGGAGAGAGAGACAGATAGAGATGAAAGAGAGAGAGAGAGGGAACAGAAGGAGAGAGAGAGAGAAAGGGAAAAGAAGGAGAGAGGGGAAGAGAGAGAGAGACGCCCCTCTCCGGGTTAGTCCATTACATGATTGGTTCCATCCTCCAGGCTTGGTTTTGGGTCGTTGAGTGTGTCTCCCATGATGATGATTAATTAGACGATCGCCCCGCCATCGCGAAGCAGAGAACAAGGACTTTCCCCAATCGACTTGAAACCGAATGAACCAAATCAAAGATGGCCGACAAAGCTTGTCACTGGCTACGGAATGAACCATGGACATTCAAGTAGAACATTTTGTAGAAGGTTACACCAGGAATGGCTACCGAGTGGCACCAATTGCATTTGGAAGGTGTACACCTTCTTTTTAATCTCTTTCTGCTGGGGTTACCCGTATGGAGGATGAGGTATGAGAGGAGGATATGAGTGACATTAGAGCTCATCCGTTATGAGCTGCATGCCGTGTGTCCTCATAAGGCAGACGAATGGAGAGGAAGGTCTAGCTAGACCCCACCTCCTCTCCTCAGTATGATCCCACTGTCTGTGTACATTAGACCTTCCGGTAAAGTACATAAACACACATGTGGGAGCTTTCACTAGTACGCTAACGCACACACACGCACGCACACACACAAATACACACATGGGGGCTTTAAAGTATAGTACGCAAACAGACAGACACACACAGATACACAGACACACTCGCACACACTCAGACACATAAAAACACAAACATAAACACACACAAACACAAACCCCCACACACACAGACACACTCGTACACACAGACACACTCACACAAATACACACAGACATACTCACAAACACAGCTCACAATCCATATTCCACTTCCTCTAAATGTCTATATCGTTTTAAAAGACTAAAACAGTGAATACGTTCCTGAAAAATTTGTCGACAGTTGACATCTTGTTAATGAGATTCCAAGATCAAGGTGTTGCATAATGATAGTAAACTCTGAAAACTGTTTAATTACTATATGAAGCTGACTGAATGTTTAGCTGCGCTTTATTTGGAGCACCATACCTGGCTGGGTAACGAACCAACACACCAGACAAAAGGCATAGAGTCCATTTTAGACATTCAGGCTGCTATAAGATCTATACCAACACAAAAAATACCCTTGGTAAGCCAAATTCATTCTATATACATACATATATATATATAACACTCCAAGTCCACATATCGATCGATCGATCGATCGATAGATAGATCGATCGATAGATAGATAGATAGATAGATAGATAGATAGATAGATAGATAGATAGATAGATAGATAGATAGATAGATAGATAGATAGATAGATAGATAGATAGATAGATAGATAGATAGATAGATAGATAGATAGATAGATAGATAGATAGATAGATAGATAGATAGATAGATAGATAGATAGATAGATATGTGGACTTGGAACCCAGTGTTATATAATGCCAGTTAAATTCTGAGGTAATTCTAATTTAGCTTAGGTAATAAATATCTCCAAGGAGACTAGCAGTCAAACTTAACACCTTTTCCCTTGAGTTCTGGGGTTTTTAAGAGCTGGAAGGATAATAAGCTGAAAGCATGATAGTAAAAAAAAAAAGAACAACCAAGCTGTCCCTCTTTGATGAACACTGTATAAATGTATCGCACCTGTTGTTGAATGTATGTATGTAAATCAAATAGAAATAAAATTAAAAGACTTGACTTCATTGAATTACTTCAACACCTTTTGGTGGTACAGATGTTTTTAGTTTTTTTTTCCAGGTAGCATGCCAACACGTTAGGCTATGTGGCGGCCATTTTCCAGAAAGTATGTCGGTTTATAATCCCACGGGAACACAGGTTTGTAAAAAGATGTGTGTCTTTTCTACTCGCTCCAGCTCTAGATGGTTATCGCCACTTTAAGTCTTGTGTAAAAAAAAAGGGGCACCTCGTAAATTAACTTTGCCGGCGTAGGTTTTTTATACCTCTCGTGGAGCTGATGGATGCCTGCTCGTCAAGTGTTCTCCGGTGGGTACTCAGAGAGTAGTGATGGACATACTGGGGAGGAACAGATACGTGAAGAGAGAGACTGTTATTAAATGACATCACACACACAAGTAAATAGAAAGGCCTGGAATATTAGGATTGCGCATCTTGTTCAATAGCACAGGGATGTTGAATTCAACATAAGGGTGGAAGGCAGTACTGGATTGTCCCTTTATTCCGTAGCCATTTCAGCTTCCTATTATACGCAGGGGCGGGTCTAATAATTTTTCATCGGGGGGCCAGGCACAGACTCAGAGAAGGGGGGCACATTTAAATAACATGTAAAAAGTAAAACAGTAAAAATTACAGCCCTTGACCCTAGGTAATAATAAACTGTACATTATTAATAACAACATTGTTTATTTCTCTTTTTGTGTTCCAACATTTTTTTTACAGGTTTCGCAAAGTCAGATTTGAAACATTGATCAAATTAAATATAAATAATTTGGTCAACATCAAAGCACTGTAAAATGTTAGTTTTGGTTAAGAAAACTACTACTACTACTACTTGTACGCAATTAATACTGACAAGCCCAACAACCTATCACATTTCCAGGGGTGGACTTGGGGTGGCCAATTAGATTCTAGGGGTGGCCCGTGCCACCCCCGGCCCAACTGTACTGTACTGTACTAACTGGAAATCCATACAGTCCACGCCACGCATAGGTGCACATATCGAAACTAAAACAAAGCAAATCCCAAACAATAGATCTGCTTCTTTTGATAAAAGTGTGATGAATAATTGTAATAAATAAATAATAATAATAATGAAAAGATAGACTGTGCACTGAGTGTCCAAAAAACAAGAGAAGGGTCACAAATGAAGTCTAAAAATAATCTTACACAATTATATTCATTGGGTTGAAACCTACCCTACTGTATATATCCGTAAACCGTTTTCTTTGTCCGTAACAAGGTAGAGCTACACATTTTTATGAATACTATGTTAGAGATGGGACAAACGCACGTCGACGCAAATATACACAACACCTGGTACAGAATGTTATTATTTGAGGTTATAGGGTGTTCCCTGCTGTAAATGTCCCTCTCATATTAAACAGGGGCTTTGTAATTTACAGTCCTGTTAAATGTAGTGGAAACACAGGCATGTTGGAGTAACACAGCCGAGTGAGGAACAATGCACGTCATAAATACATATACATTGTTAAGGAATACACGAAGTTTAGCATCTGAGAGATGCATATTTGGAAGATCAGTCATTACGGATTCAGATTTAAATTCACCTGGATTTTTCTCCCCCAATGTTTGTTTTGATATTTTACACTCTGGAACCTTCCGTGACGCTTCTGCAGTCACTGTTCAACCAATCCCCACCATGGGAAAATATATCCATTTACTTTCACTGATTATAATAATGTACTTTTACAGGAACAACGATTACTGCAGCTATCAGGGACAATTGTATGTTGTTTGAATAAAGCTTGATTGCTTTAATCTTACTTCAAGATAGCCCAATGTGCCGGAGTAGGCCTACGTGAGATCTGAATATCTTACATCCAGTGATCCAATGAGACCTCACTCAATGTTAGTGAGGTTTTTCTGAGAGTCACGGCTTTGTTTGCGACCGTTGCTAACATGAGAGAAAGGCATGTAGCCTAGTTCAACGACAGCGAACAAATTTTGGACGGATACAAAACTAACAGAAACAAACGCAAACCGAGTCTGTTTGTCCATGCATACAAAATAAATTGTACAGACAAGGTAAAAACAGTTCATATGACTTTATTCATGTATATTGATGCTGTGTTCGTTAACCGGTTAGATCTGCATCCTTTGAGTAAATCCCACAGTTTAGAATGGAGAGACCTTAATTGTGTAATTGTGTAATGTTTTGGCACAAGCTTTTGTTCTGCATGCCTTACCTGTTAAGTTAATATGATTGGATTTTGTACTAAAGGTTTATTAAACCCAGAAAATAAAATCAACTTGAAAGGTCGTCACACAAAGATGGAGATTCAGCTTTTCTGCGATTAGTTTCACAAGGATGATCAAAAGCGAAAACAAAGTATTTCCATCCATATTTTTTTGTTGTCTTAATGTTTATTTGTTTGTGTCTGTAATGCATGGACATATTGAACAATATACTTGGTTTTGAGTGCAGTGTAATCCACACAAATCTAGCATACCTATTGTTTCACTAGCATATTGAACAATATACTTGGTTTCGAGTGCAGTGTAATCCACACAAAACTAGCCTACCTATTGTTTCACTAGCAGTTACATTGCGAGTTGTGTTTCTGCTACAAAACTAGCAGCGTTTGCAAAGCAGACCAAGCATCCAGCAAACTCAAACATCTGCAGTACCATTGAGACAAATGCAAATCCAATCTGGCTAATGCATGGCAAAAGTTAAAATCAACAATCAGTAACACTGGCCTTCATCAGGGTGGTTGATTTTAACTTTGGCAATGCATGAGCCATACAATAAAGGCTTTTTTATTATTCACAGCAAGAGGGCCTGGGTCGTCATTTTTTTTCTCATCAACTTTATCACCCTTGCACCAAAGAGCGCCATGGTTGGACTTTTTACTTGAGACGCTCTCCTCACTGTTTTTCCATATAAATCCATTTTGCTCAGGGATTCTTTTATTGAATCAGACAGGTTTCACCAGCAAGCCTCAAAACCATCGGTCCTAAATTAGAGTATAAACCAATATATAGTTGGATGATAGCCACTATAAGTACATATACCAATGCTAATGTATATTAGAATATCTGTCAATTATATCATATGATGCAATACACTGTGTTCATTTTTGTAAAATGCTCCATCCATAATCAGTTGGTTCATAAAATGGCACCATGGCATTTAGTGTATGTAATTGGTGTCCCAAAAAGCTCTCTTGAATTAAGTGGTGAACGTTAAGTCACAATTTAAAAGGATGATTTGTAAGTCAACCATGCAATTCATTTATTAAAGCTCAAACAAGAGATTACAGTAAAGGTCAGGGGCAGCCTCGGTCCACGCAACAGCCCCCGAGGCACGACTCTTTTCCACTTTTATAAAGTCGAAGAAAAAAAAAAAGGGTTCCGCCGGGACGTAAAGTGGATAAAACCATCCCAGGTTCTTACAATGTCACATTCTCACAAGAAAACCGTGGACATAAATTGGAAGCTTTAATGGTAATGGCTGGTGGATGAAAGAAGATGTGATAGGGTTCGTTCTTAGATCAACACCCCCCCCCCTCTTCCCATGTCAGGGGACTAGAGTTATGATTCTCGGTCCGGGGCCAGCCGTCCGACCAGGGGGCGTTGGATTGGCAGGGCCAGCCAAGGGCACAGCTTGGACGAGCGGGGCGGACAGCCGCCACCCGCTAATGATTGTGGTGGCCTCCATTTCCGATGAGATGGACATAAAGTCAACCATCCTCGCAGATTGCGAGTGGCGGGCTGGAGGTCTGCCGGAGGAGATTGGGGAGGGATAGACATAGTAGATATAGATAGTAACCCCCATGATTGGAGGGGGGGCATTCTAAATGGCTACATACTGTGAACAGGCTGGAGAAAACACAGTTTGTATCATATTTTTTCTTAGGAACAGGTTTTAGGACATACGTTTATGCCCAGTGAATACAGTACAAGTAGAGCTAAATGCTGGAACGCTGGAATGCTAACACAGACACTTAACATGAAGGAGGGATTTGTTTGCACGTCAGAATGCTTGCACTCTATCTTTATTTACGTCCAATGTCCGGAATGATCCGTTTAAAAACTGAGGTGACATCCCAAGGGTTCTAGAACAGTGACGCGACGCTGCCAAATTCTGACACCTCACACACGACATGGGGACTGAACAACCTTTCTAATAGAATGCAGTTCGTCATCTTTCTGTGGCTGTGCAGGAGACAGCTGTCACATCCATCGTTTCGGCCTCAAACCAACGTGTGAATATCCAATTTACTCTAAAGGTGGGGACATGCTATTTATGACAGGCGGAGATGACGGTTAATGTCAACCTTCAGGTCTGAAAGGATTCCATGTAAATAGGAGTAACATGCTTCAATACATTTTTTGAAATACTTTAGCTTAGCCTCTTTGTAAATATTCTTAATGTGTCCCCTCTTTGACACACGCGCGTGTGCACACACAAACACACAACCATATGCGTGCCCGCACACACACACACACACACACACACACACACACACACATCCAGTCCTCTCCGGCTCACAGATAACCTTGTATCCTCTTGAGAAACAACCTTAATTCCAGAGTACAGGTGGAAATCGATTGTTTCCCTAGATGGGAGTGCTATCCTGGACAGACAGGCCTACTTACTGTACCATAGATTGTACGCTGAACGTCCTTCCATTATAGGCCTTGCTAGAGAAATGCTAGAGGTTACAACAATAGGAGGAGCACAAATGCAAAGTTTGTCCTCAACTTTAAAAAATGTTTAAGCCTGCAGACTGTGTCAATGTTTTAGTTCTCTTGAATAAGAGGGAGAGACGGACTATGTAGGTGTGGTGTTGGAACTGCTGGAAAAGCAACCCCGACACATGTTTTCTCCCCCCAGGTAGGTCATCCAATGCGTCATGTTGATAAGCATCTGTTGGTGTGCTATAGAGCGTGTTTACGTTTCTTCTGTCTAGCGCTAGGGTTCAGCAGATGAGTTAAAACGATAGAACATCTGACAGATATGAGCAAACTGCTTTTCTTAAACAATAGCACAACAGAAGAACATTGGTATTATGATCTCAGTCATCTGACTCTATTCCATTTCATGTTGCTCGTTACTAACAGCAATAATGGAAGATCAACTGAATTATCACGGGTCAGTTCAGTTCCCCTAGGGACTGCAGAAACGAAAAAAGAAAAAGACAAAAGAAACGCTCACTGGAAATCTACTGTGACGGTGCGCTGTTAGCTTTGGAAAACTTCCAAAAAATAAATAATAATATTGACGCGTGATTAATCTAATCTAACGTAACAGGCAGGAGTCAGGAGGAAATTAGCCGTGAAATGCCGAGCGTCTCTGCCGATCTGTCAACAGGACCCTAACACATACGGGTCTGACTGTCCGACGGCGTCGATTGAGACGGTCGCTCTCAACCAAAGACCCAACTGATCCGAATCAAATCGGACTGAAACCAGACACGGCTAGTCGCACCTGCAGGGGTAGCAGTACCGCGAACACAAATTGATTATCGTGTATTTGTTTATTTATGATACCGATCCTAGCAGAACCAACCTGAACTGAACTGCGTCAGATGAGACGAATGGGCCCAGCCGACCTGGAGCTCCTCTGTTGTTACAGCCCACACTGTATTGACCTCCCCAATGTGTGAGCCGCCAGGCCAGCAGTGTAGAGATACAGAGAAAGAGAGGGGGGAGAGAGAGAGAGAGAGAGAGAGAGAGAGAGAGAGAGAGAGAGAGAGAGAGAGAGAGAGAGAGAGAGAGAGAGAGAGAGAGAGAGAGAGAGAGAGAGAGAGAGAGAGAGAGAGAAATAATAGGAAAGAAAAAGTAAAAGTAAGGACAGAAAAAGATGGTTGAAAAGAGAAAGGAAGGGGTTGAATAAGGAGGGAGAGGAGAAGGAGAGAAACAGAGACAGACATGGTTAAGTCTGACTGAGAGAGTGAGTCTGGGTGAGAGAGAGAGAGAGACAGAGAGAGATAGAGAGAGACAGATAGATAGATAGACAGAGAGAAAGAGAGAGAGAGAGATACGCAGAAAGAAACCTGTGCGTCTATTTTAGTCTCCTCTCTCCCGGGTGTTGATAATGTAATGTGCTCTGTCTTCATTAGATAACCTGAGCCAAGCTACACACACAGAGAGACACACACACACACACACACATACACACACACATCACCACTAACCACACAGCTTCTCCTCAGAGGGGGATACGTGAGACCAGGGAAGAAAAGGAAAACGAGGAGGAAGGAAACAGAGGGAGAGAGAGTACGGAAGACAATCTGGCTTTAATGTGTCTCCATGTGGCTCCTATCAGCCAGGATGCTACTGTAAAAACTTGCTGCCTCGGAATGATGCTGGGATGGAAATATAAAAAAAAGAGAAATAATATAACAAAGATACCTGACATCAAAGATACGAGGTGAATTTATAATAAACACAGGATTAAAAGCTTAATGTCAACAAACCAAACCCAGGCATTACCTGATCACACAATGGAGCAGACTTACAATGGTTCAGACTACGGTTGGCCATCATTAGTAGTGTGTGTGTGTGTGTGTGTGTGTGTGTGTGTGTGTGTGTGTGTGTGTGTGTGTGTGTGTGTGTGTGTGTGTGTGTGTGTGTGTGTTTGTGTGTGTCTCTGTTGTGTTGTATAATTCCCCTGTAATTCCTCTAATCTGTCTCGTTGCTAACCCCACGTCACACACTGTTCCTTATGAAAACCTGATTTTCATTTGTATAATACCTTCTTGCGGGGCCTTTCCAAAACCAATGGGAATGGTTTCAAACCCTTTTGTGGCCAAACAGAAATGTTAAAAAAACACACACACACACACACACACACACACACACACACACACACACACACACACACACACAAAGTATCTTGTAGTGTTTGTTTACATCCGTACATACCAGTTATCCTATTACACACAGATTATCCAGTTGGATCACAGATCCAAAGTACTTGACCATTGACCAGACCTGAAAAAAACAGTTTAACAGAAAGACTTATGTCTGTACGTCTCAAACGTTATGTATTCATTATCCAAGTAAAGGCTGATATCTCGGCAAGGGCCATTCATGCACTTTAACCTCTTTTTTTGGGTAGGTTTTCTTGTTGATACATTTTCATATTTGAGATGTTTGTATCGAGGGATGCAACTGCTGGTATTTTACTGTAGAACACGGCGTCTAAATAGCGGTTGCTTTTTGTAACATCCCTACAACCCACGCAATCCGTTCTCCTGGAATGCTTTTAAACATATTTCCTCCGAACTCGGCTTGTTATGAGGAACCTTGTGTCTTTGTTATGGTTATCCACCTCTAGACACTATTCACCCTGGCTGCTGCCAGCTGTTCCTGCAACTTCCAGACATCTGCCAAAAGAGATTAGCGTAGCAACAAGGCCATGACTTGCTATAATTATTAAAAAGCTGGCTCCCCCCGGTTCACTCTCATATGCTTAGTCAGCACACTCAAGAGAGAGAGAGGGAAATAAAGAGAGAGAGAGAGAGAGAGAGAGAGAGAGAGAGAGAGAGAGAGAGAGAGAGAGAGAGAGAGAGAGAGAGACCGGCCGCATTAAGCCGTTTTCCAAAGTTTCTCTCTCTCCTTTTAACGCAAGTCTGCACTTGCACACACACTCCTCCTTTCATTCATCTTTCCTTCCCTCTTTCACTGCTCTCTCTTTTGCAGACACACACACACACACACACGGCACACACACAAAGCGCTTGGTTCACGCCTCATTTCATGTGATTGGTATTAGTGAGCTGATTAATATATACACGAATGATTCATGAAGTGTCGAGTGCTTTTAGCATTTACGCAAGAGGTCTGGGAGAATGTGTGTGTGTGTGAGAGAGAGTTATTCTCTGTGTATGTGTGTGTGTGTGTGTGTGTGAGAGAGAGTTATTCGCTGTGTGTGTGTGTGTGTGTGTGTGTGTGTGTGTGTGTGTGTGTGTGTGTGTGTACAAATAGAAGGACAGCTTCACCCTCAATTCATCTGACATACTGTGCATAAACACATTATGCAGTCAATGTCATTTGAAGGGGAATTATCAAGGGTTGTTGTGTGTGTATGTGTGTGTGTGTGTGTGTGTGTGTGTGTGTGTGTGTGTGTGTGTGTGTGTGTGTGTGTGTGTGTGTGTGTGTGTGTGTGATCTTGAGTTTTCTGATTGACCGTTGCCCTCCAGTTGTATCTACTTTATCAGAAGAGGATAAAGTGCTAGTGGAGCACTCAGCTTCAGCATGAGTGTGTGTGTGTGTGTGTGTGTGTGTGAGTGTGTGTGTGTGTGTGTGTGTGTACCAGTGTGTGAGACAAAGTAGCAGGTGCGTGAGTGTGTGTGTGCGTGTCTAGTGCAGGTCAATCACCGTCTCCTCTCTCTCAAATCCCCTGCTTCACTGAGCTGTATACTTTGTACTGTATCCCCTAGACTCTTCAAACATTGTTTCTATGCCTGGTCTCATTTCACATATTTCGCCCTTTCGCTCTCTCTTCTCCTTCCTTTCATTACTCCACCTCTCCCTCCCTTCTCCTTTCTTTCATTACTCCACCTCTCCCTCTCTCTCCCTCTCTCTTATTGCCTTCATTTGGACGCCCTCTGCCTCTTCTTCTCCTCCATCCTTCCTTCCTTGCTTCTGTATGTTTTCGTTTCTGGTGTCATCTCTCTTCCTCCTACTCCCTCACGGTCCCGCCATCTAACTGAGGACCTGCTTTCCCTCCCAAGATGAGTCTGTCACTGTGAGCAGGCCGGCAGGGCGACGGCAATGTGAGGGTCATGGCTGACTCAACGTCCGTCCTTCACTGAGTGTCATGTGACCTACAAGTGCGATACACGACGGCTGGCTCTATTGGACAGCACACTAATTGCATATTGGACAATCCCTTTACTTTCCCACCAGAATGCAGTCATGAACTAGGTAACTATTTGGTTATACAAGTTAATGAGTCGACGCTGGTCTTGAAATGGGTACAAGTCGTCCAGTACTAAATAAATTCATTATAACTTCCTAATCCCATGAAGATATTAGACATAGTTTCATACTTTAGGCATTAATATAAGAGGATTAGTGGTATAGGATTTTTTCTTCTTTTTTCTCAGAGAACCCACGTGGTTTGTAAATTCTAAAGCCAAGCAGAATTCCATCTTAAGTGAGCTGTGGGAGAGATCTGGGGTTTAAATAAGCAAGCTAATGTGAAGCCGAACGGCCTGAGTAGCTTAGCACACGCCTGGCTGAGAAAGGAACACATCCCAACCCAGCTAATGGGTTCAAATCTCGGGTCCATGCTGTGCTGGTACATCTCACTCCACTCTCTCTCTCTCTCCTTTTCTCCTCTCTTGTCTCTGAAAATATAAATCGATGAGAAAGCCAAGGGGGTCAGGTTGGTTCCGGCTTCACGTCCCCTCACTGTCTGGGCTGGCGAGAGTCGAGGGAATCCATGACAACCTGGCACTTCATTTTCAATAACTGTCTGAATGCAAAGAAAAAGGCCATGTACTCTTCCACGTGTAAAACCCCTTCCCACCACCTTTCATACGTTTCTTGTTTAAGGCCTAACCCCGGCTTGGTATCAGTGAAGTCGTTCCAACTGTCAATCATGGATTCTACTGTATGGTTGAATGTATGTGTACACGGTTGGGTGCACAATAGCACTGGATCATAAACACAGAATATAGGCCCGAAATATGTTCTGAGAAAAAAAAAGGCAAAATAATGAAAAAGTGAGTTCAAATTGAGTCATGCGGTACAGTTTTGTTTCACCGCGCTTTGTCCCGTGAGTAGTGATAGTGAATTTATACAGGAGCTTGATGAACCGGAAGCACTTTTACTGCCCGTGTTCGATTTATTTGCTGAGGTTGACAGATGACTTTGCAGGGAGCAGACCAAGTGTGTAGTGTGTTTCTTCTTTCTGGAATTACAGAATGCCAATCACGCAGGCCTGCTCGTTCACTTCATTCTGTGTGTGTGTGAGTGGATGCATACGTGCGTCTGCATGTGCTTGTCTGCAAGTGTGTGTGTGTGTGTATGTGTGTGTGTGTGTGTGTGTGTGTGTGCGTGCGTGTGTGTGTGTGTAATCTCTGTGTGTTCTGTGAGGGCTGACTTGTTTGCCAATGTATGCTGTGTTACCTTTCCAACAACAACCAATGCCTAAGCAACCAACTACCAACCATAACAACAACACAATAGTATTGGGGTCAAGTTAGATAGGGGTTTAAGTGTGTGTACATGTGTGTATGAGTGTGTGTGTGTGTGTCTGTGTGTGTGTGTGTGTGTGTGTGTGTGTGTGTGTGTGTGTATGTGAGTATGAGTGAGTGTCCTCACATGATCCTGACAATTCAGTGGAAGAAAACAGAAGCTGTATTGCGATGCGTGTGAGAAAACAGTTTCAGAGAGCTTTGCCAGTTGACAAAACACGTTGGTGTCTCACAGGCATCAGGTCATGGCCTTGGAACAGCACACAACATTATTCATATTTGTGACATAAAACATAAAAAAAGGACATTTTCTGTGATGTTGATCCAGTTGCCGTACATTTGAGACTTATGGACAATATATGGCATGTGTTAAGTCATGAAATAATCACATCGAACACGTATGAGCTCTCATGGGTGGTAGTCTCATTCGTCGATGAATCCAACTGAACACGGATATTTGATAGTAACTTGAAGACGCCTCAAATCTGTAAACAGTAGCATTATTAAGGAGTACCATCTTTCTGTAGCTATTCTTTACTGTTTGATGATGGATCCTGTGTTCTAGACTCTATGGAGACCGTTGCCATGTTACTAATATTGAAAGTGGTTTTTGTTTGATCTTCTGGTGGATCAGGCTGCCCTTTATCTCGCTGAAACCAAATCAATGATGTATTGGTTTATGGAATCTCTTCCCTTTCAGCGTAAGCATGCCTTTCAGACCCCCAGTCAGATCAATACTGTACATTAGCTAGGACCGGCATTACAGACAGAACATCAA
>CM030182.1:15041040-15056040 GCA_017639675.1 Aplochiton taeniatus
CGTTTCCAGCAGTGGCATGTGGTCCTCCTGTTGGGAGACAGTGAAGCAATGGAAACGTTTCCAGCAGTGCCTCTCTAACCTCTCTCTCCGCAGCACACATGACTCAATATCGAACCCTAGTCTCATGCACTTCAGTCAAACAAAAACGGACATTAAACATCATTTAAACAGAATCGATGCATGCTTTTTTTTTTTTACGTGCGTTTCACTTCACTCGACTGGACTGCATAGCGGGGCAGGGTTCGAGCGGAGAGGCCGGGCAGGGGACCTCTCTGAAAGACATCTTGGGGATAAGCGCTGCCTCGGGGTGTAATACCGTCGCTGCCGTTCTGCTGTTCACCAGCCCCAGTCTGTCTGATGGCTGGCTTCCTCCACACGCAAAGGCACGCTTGTGGCACTAATGGCAGCGGATCTCATGGCCATTCTCAGGGGGAGCATGGCTTCCGACAAGGAGATGGAGGATGGGCCTGAGGAGGCGACGACGGCACATGGCTTCTAATGATGGTCTGTGGCAATGGCAGCCTGGGAGGAGGGAGAAAAGACCACATACACACATAGACAAACACACACACACACACACACACATACACCTAGACACACACACACACACACACACACACACAAAGGCATACACACACATACACACATTCACACACAAAGGCATACACCCACACATACACACACAAAGGCATACACACACATACACACAAATGCATACACACACACTCTCTGACACACACACACACGCACACACACACACACACATGGGGTCCCACATACTCACGTTCCCTCATAGAATATGGAGGCCCACAAATAGCATACAGTCAGCTTTCTTTTGTTACAGTTTAGTCAATCTGACCAAATCCATTAAGCATGCACAAGAGGAACGTACACGTGGTCGACTTGCAAACAAACATGTGAAGGTGTACGCGTCTACATTTCAAAGCCTTTAGCGTGTCTAATATCAGCAAGCATAAACAGATATGAAAACATTTATCTAAAAAAAAACAATCAATGGGACGATTGCCTGAAATGAAACGGTCTACCCAGAGAGAAAAGCATTGGAGATGATAATACTACTAATAATAGTTCATTTAATTTATATAGCGCTTTTCAGACATCCAAAGCAAGGACCAACGTCCGTGATAAGGACCAACGTTGTGGGGACAAGGGAAAGAGCTGTTAGGATCACTGGGAGTTTTGATGCTTCCACAGGAAGGTCAGAACGGCACTAAGACTAAGCTCGTCCAAACAGTTCAACGTCAGCAGACATTAAAGAGCATGGCCTGATCAAATAGCATCTGTCCTGGCCTAAGCGACCGAATGTCCTTCTACGGTGGACGCCCGTTCACAGTGAAGGCCAGGGGTGGACCTTGACAACCAACGGACAGCTCGGTGAGTCCATCATTCCATGAAACGGTTTCAACACGCCGTCGGCGGGTTCCAGGTGCTTCCGAACCTCAGTTTCCACGCCCCCGGCGGGGCTGAGCTCCACTCTAGTGTTGGCGACCCACCTTGGTGTTTAGTCAGGCACGGCCACGGACGTGAAACACGTCCCGGTCGTCACGTTTCTCGGAGCAGGAGGGCCGGTGGGGGAGCGGCTGTGACCAATTCATTCATAACGGTTTGTTGATGAAGCGTGGTCTAATGCAAACTGACTCCACATTAACGCTCAGCACTCTGTGACTGATAACACACTGACCAGGGGCAAGGGGTCGGAGGGCGTCCTCGTTTGCTTTCCCTGCGTTCGCTCGCTGACGAGACGGCCACGCCGACGGAAACAGGGGCCCCGTTGTCCGGGAGAAGAAGGGATGGAGGGATGCCGTAGAGGAAGGAAGGGTGACGGATGAGTAAGCCCGGCTAAAAAGGAGCCGTTGGCGCTTAAATCCGTATCCCTGTTGCAAACAATGGGAGAGAGGGATCGTGCATTTGCTTCCAGTGGCTTGTTAATGAGAATTTGGATTACTTAGTACGTGACCATTTCCAAACGGGAGCATCTGATTTCAAAAGCAAACAAAACAAGTAATAAATACAAATGAAGTTGTGTATTTGTAATATGTATTGAAATTGACTGTCCATGGATTCTCTGGGACATTCAGTAATGGGGCGTATGGGTGTGACGGCACTCACTGTATTGGATGTGTGGTCTTGATGTAATCTAGTTTGTGTACTGAAAACAAAGTCTCTCCAGGCACTTTATGATACTTTTGGTCTTACCGTAAAAAGAAAACAAATAACTCCTGGCTGGTATGGAGTTAACCCTTTAGTGATTGTAGTTCTGTGTCTGACTAGAAGGTTTACCAAATAAACCTCACAAACCTTTAGCAAGCTGAAGATACATTGCTGACTAAACTGATGATGAAAGACAACACCCATCACTTTATCTTTGAAGAACAATTAAGAGGAAAAATAAAAGAACTGAAAACACAACCAGTCTTCTGTTGTAAAGCACTGAGAAAAGGTTTCAAAGAGAGAAACTTGAAGGTGAGATTTGGAAAGTGTCATGTTTACTGTGTGTTTAATTTCCTGTTTCCCTGTGACCTGACCACTTCACAGCTAATGAGCTTGTTGTTTTTGAAACATGCCGGAGCAAGCGTTAACCCCTACAGCGTTCCGCAACACAAGGTCACGCTGCACCATAGATGTCACTGCTGACATGGATCCAGTTCTAAGCCAAGGAAACATGATTTACCACAAACAAATTAAACTGTGGCTTGTGAGGCATGTCGCACACGCACACATACACACACACACACACACACACACACACACACACACACACACACACACACACACACACACACACACACACAGGCAATAAACTCATTCACCTGGCTGCCTCAGCGGATTTTTCTATTAAACTGCCTGTGCATTGTGCAAAGTGCAGTGTACGGTAATCTGGCATGCAACAGCAAATGATTGACTGGTTAAATCAGAATCAGGATGACAACCCCGACCAACTCATTATCTCATTTAATGATCTCTGTTTCACGTCGTAATTATCTATTGCTATGGTCGTGTAAAGATGCCCCCCCACCCCCCCTCCCCTCCAATGGGAAACCATTCAACCTGAAGGTTAAATCGGGGCTGAAAGTGTCAGATGTTGGCAACAACAGAGCACACTCATTAGTTTTGATTGCTGTATCAACATTGGAGCAACTGGCAACAAAACATGGCTTTGCTTCCCAGTCCTAGTACTTGATGTAGGAGCTGGTGTCAGGGGGAACCTTTGTCATGGTGTCAGGGGGAACCTTTGTTATGGTGTCAGGGGGAACCTTTGTCTGCACGGTTCCTTTCAAAATGGTAGAAAATAAATGCAGAGAAATGTACTGCATTTTTTTAAGTTCTAGGTGATCATCTTCACCTACTTCTGGATGCTAATGTGACTGCAGGTAATCATCATCATCATCATCATCATTGAGGGGTCTCTTTGAAATAATTGCTACTATATTGGTGTGGTGTTTGGTAGAAGATATTTGTATTCTTTACACACCACAGCGCAGATCGTTCGATGATGATGTTGGACCTGGCAGTGTTGTGTTTGGATTGCCCACATTTCTGTCCCCACATAGACAGGTCATTTCCAAGGGTTGGACGTTTTCAGAGACGTTTTACCAAGAGAAATGTCCCTGTCAGGAGTGGAGCGCCTGGGAAAAAAAATGGAATGAGTCATTTGGCACCGCGTATGGGCTGGTTCAGAGAGGAAGGGAGGGAGGGGAGAGAGAGAGAGGAGCGGGGGGGGGGGGGGGCCTTGTAACACAACAATGGTACAGTAGCTACTCAATGAACAAGAAGATAGGAAAAAGTGACAAGAGGAAAAAGGTTGACAGACATGGAGTTTCTGTTTGACAGGTATGCAGACAGACAGACGGGCAGGCAGGCAGGCAGGCAGGCAGGCAGGCAGGCAGGCAGGCAGGCAGGCAGGCAGGCAGGCAGGCAGGCAGGCAGGCAGGCAGGCAGGCAGGCAGGCAGGCAGGCAGGCAGGCAGGCAGGCAGGCAGGCAGGCAGGCAGGCAGGCAGGCAGGCAGGCAGGCAGGCAGGCAGGCAGGCAGGCAGGCAGACAGACAGACAGACAAAATATAGGGTACACTGAAACATCAGGCACAAATAATTATATGAAGCATGGGAAAGACTTTAGGAGAGTAGGGGGACAGATTCCTTTGCTTGCCATCTTAAAATAAAATGTAAGTTGGAAAACCTGTGCATGGCCTGGTTTGTACAGGCAGTGTTTGTATAGGCAGTGACTAAAAGATAGCTATAGGTTCCGATTAATCTATCACGGATACTTTGGGGGGTTTTGTACAGTGGCTCTGACAGAGTGACCGCGGGACTTCGTGTTTCCTCGCTATTGGGGATTTTCTTCTCATCAAACTGACTCACGGGCTGGCAGGGGCAGTGGGCCAATCAATCACAGAGAGTGGATTTAAGCACCAGCTATACCGAATTTAATCTAAATGTTGTCATCCATCCCAGGAATAGAAATCCATCCAAACGCTTGATATGCTCCGTTTACTAAATGGTTCGAGTCAGGAAAATGTGATTCTCACTCTGACAGCTGAGGTAATAGGGTTCCCCCTATTCACTCTCGTTCATTGAAACACCCCTTTCTACCTCACCTTCCGCCGCATCCACATGCTGCTCTATCTTCTCTTTCATCTCAATCAATTTTAACGTCAGATCAAAGTTCTAAAATGTAATATAGGGTGGTGTTGTTCGTCTTGATTAGAAACAACAACAACATAGATTCGTTTGGCATGGTGCTAAAAATGTATGTTGACACTCCACTGCAAACGTGGTAAAAAAATAATAATAATAATAATTTAAAAAACTTGCCGTCGCCAGCAGATACCAAGGCATTAATCGGTATGGTAGGTAGGGGCCCTATATTCAGATAGCTGCAGTTAAGTGTTCTCAGACCATCTTCTTACTCTGTGTCATTGTCTGAAAAACAGTTTTTGTGTGAAGTGTGTTGAGTGAAGAATTGTCCTTATGTGTTTGAAAGGACTCTACCGCCATCGTCAGGAATTAGATATACACGTCCCTCTATGATTTGACACTATTTTACTGGTTGGACTCCAATTAGTAATGTTGCAGCATAGCCAACACCTCTATTTCAATATGCCGACTGGTATCTTTAAATAAATACAAACCCAATAAATACAGAACCTAATTAGCTGGGTTAATAAACAAGTATTTTTAATAACCTATAGTTTTGCATTACTCACATAGTCGTTTGACATATGAGGCAACTCTGGCCCAGTGCCATAATGTGGTCAACTCGGTGTTGATCCATTTTGAAATTCAATAGCAGCTGTCTTATGGAAATTGCTTGGACAGGGTGTGCCAATGTTCCATGTCCAATTTACTGCTCAATACTGTCGCCTTCTGGTCGTTAGCGGAACAGACGCTACTCTGCAAGTAAACTTCTCTAGATCATGTTCGATCATTTGAATTGTCATGTCTTAGCACTGCAGGCTAGTAACATACTAAGGCAAATTTTTCTGACATTGTGCTGCAGGTTAATGACGACTCCAGTAGCGGATAATGAGTTACCTTTTTTGAAACTCTCTGATTCAGTGTTGAAATTTGCTCGTAGACAAAACGAATTAAATTATTTGTTTTTTGTTATCTTTACAAATAAGCTGTGAAATGCAAAAATAACCTACAATTCTAATAATGGTTAGACGATAAGCATATTTTGTACACAGATTCAGCACCATGGATAGCGTCACTGCATGTCTAACACAAAGTTCTGAACGCGTACGATCGCCCTTTGGTATGAATTGAATGCGATCCGAGAACACGTTCCACTGCTTTCAAGTAAAATATAGCCTACCCTATGATGAGAGGGTCAAAGACCTCCCCCCAAAAAACTGTTTGCCAAAAAAACAACAACGGTTTTACACGTAAATTAGCCTACCAGCAAGGATTTTTATTACAGTTCTCTGTGCACCACTAAAGCCTACTTGTAGATAATATAGGCCTAGGTCTACGTAGCCTACATACAACGTTAAAAATAAAGAATTTAGTCCAACTTGCCAGAATCACTCAGTCACAATTCACGATATTCACTTGTTCTATTTGATAATCGCTTTCCGTAGAATGTTTCAAGTGGTTGGATGAGCCGGTGGCTAGGCAGTTGCCATAGGAACAACGGTAAGCAGAGAGCAGAGCAAAGGTAGCCGCCCGGTAAAGAGGAGAGAGAAGAGAGGGGGAGCGCCAGGGGGAGCGACAGGGGGAAGAAAAGGTGTTGTTGCATGTTTTTGTTTGAGGACAGGGTTTAGAAAAGGATTGTGAAGAAGAAGAAAAAAAGGCTGCAAGGTTGTTGCTGGAACACTCGCGGGGCAAAAGAAGAAAAATCGAACGGAGGAAGGCAGAAATTAAGAGCGACACAGAGATATGACAGAGAGGGTAGCTTCGTGTGGAAGTCTGGCTGACAGCACTCACCTCTTGCTCCAGTACTGCAACGGTAAGCCTAACGTCTCCTTACCTGACATGAATACTAGGCTACAGCGACTGTACGCAACATATGCAGATAAACCATAAATGTAGTTATCTGTCACCTATAGGTTATAGATTTTATTCATATCCATTGTTATTATTATTATTATTACTATGTTTTGTTTATTGATTGCCAGCCAAATTGTTTTTGAACAGAGACACCTGCAACTGAATAAACTGAGAAAAAAACCAAAACCTCCCAAAAAACATCAAAAACAAAATCATCTCTCGGTTCCTTGTCAGTCAGAACGGATCTTTCTGCCTGTAGACTCAATGTGTATTTGTTGAATTAATTTAGCATGGTAAGCCCTTTTCCAGACAATAATTACGAATGCCGTACAACATATCATATACAATATATTGCTCTTCATTATTCACCATAAATGACTGCAGCTTTAACATTTCTAAGAATGATCCTAACAATAACATGCTTTCATTTGTAGCATCGTTAAACTAACTGGCTGCTTACAGAGCAGACAGTACCTCAGCTGACCTGTAGACCGCTAACTAGACCCGATGCCTTTACGATGTGACTCCTAGATGGCCTCCTGCAGGCATAGATACTTGTAGCATTGTTAGATTGCATCAGTAAAAAGCAACCTCCACAGAGCTCGTAGTTCACAGTAGTGGATCCACGGCCCCTTAACCAATGCCCCCTTGACAATGTCACACATTGCCTTCTCATGTTCCACCTCTTTAACATCGAGCTGGGATCTTAGTCTGATGGGTATAATCCAATGTCCAGTGTACTTGACAGGCGTGACAAACCCCAGGCTGTTATTTCAGCGTGTTCTCCCACCTGGGGCCGTGTGTTGTGTTCACATCCAGCGCAACAAGGTTGTATTTGAATATGGAAATGTTGCTGCTGCGTGCTTCAACGCTGTGTGTACATCAAAGAAGACTAACAGAGTGCGGTCATAGGAATGGTGAGACCGTCTGTCTTCAGTGACTACGAGAAGGTAGAACCACGTGGTAGAATGTCATTTCAAATGAAACCATCACCCGTTCTAGTTATGGAAATATATAACGGCGGATTTCCGACACATGATTATTCTGTTACGCTGCTGTTTTGAGGATGTATGTTGTGGTGGTCACCCAGGCGTTCTGTTCTGTTCTGCTCTGCTTTGAATACAGGAAAACAGTCCGTCACTGGTTTCTGGCTGGATCTTACATCGTGCTGTAGTGGGAATGAGGGTTGGAGGATTAGTCATACATGAATCACTCTTCTTCTTTTTTTTCTTCTTCTTCTTTGGTTGGTGTTGTCTAGTTCAATTATAGACATATCTTAATTCAATAAGAAGGACAAAACAACGACGTGTTTTTCAAATTATGGGTCTTGACTTGATAATATTTCATAATATATTCCAGCACCCTGAATAGAGGCCACTGTCTATGGTCCAGTCAGTCAGACAGACAGCCATGTTGAGTGGCAGATGGAAGCACAGAAGGGGAGCCATGGTGATGGAGACAAGGTCAGAGTCTCCCATGGTTGCTCACACCACAGGACTGAACCAAGCAGACAGACAGATAGACGGGCAGTAGGTTGGTACCAGGCAGACAGACAGACAGACAGACAGACAGACAGACAGACAGACAGACTACAGTAGGAAGGCAAACAGGCAGACAGAGCAGGGGGTGTGACGGGGAGGGGTTAATGACACAGACCAGGTCTCTCTCTCTCTCTCTCTCTCTCTCTCTCTCTCTCTCTCTCTCTCTCTCTCTCTCTCTCTCTCTCTCTCTCTCTCTCTCTCTCTCTCTCTCTCTCTCTCTCTGTCAGTTTAAAGAGAATGAGGCATGTCTGGTCTCTCTTCAACTATTAGATCTCCCACTGCTACCAGATGCCATCTTCTCTTCATCACACTCCTCCTCCTCCTCCTCCTCCTCCTCCTCCTCCTCACTACTCCCAGTTCCTTTTTTATTCATGTAGTCAATGTTATTCATTCACTCAATAGCCAAATATACGTTTTTGAAGACAGCATAAATTAGTTCGTTCATTTATTTGTTACCTCATTCATTCATTCTTTCATAATCCTATGTGATGTCCTGAAGTAAGCAGTACAGTCCTGAAGGTAGCTTTGTTAGACTGGCTTCCTGGACTCCATCTGGTCCACATGAAGAGTCTCCTCACTTATCATTTAGTCCGTAACCAGACCCTGACGGGTGCCATGGGATAGCATCGGTGTCCTTAACCACCTGCTCTCACTGTTAAACACACACACACACACACACACACACACACACACACACACACACACACACACACACACACACACACACACACACACACACACACACACACATAAACACATTAAGCTGGATATTAGCAGACTTTTATGGGTGTAATATCAGAGCTATTCATTGATTGATTCAAATTTACTGTAACTGAGTTACACACAGGTAATAAGTGTGTGTGTGTGTGTGTGTGTGTGTGGGGGGGGGGGTATTTGTTTTAAATATTTTAAGTAAAGGCCAATGGTGCAGGATTGTGAGTTTGATGTACTGTGTTTGGTGTCAGTTTTCCAGCTTGTACAGAGCACGTTTGTGTGTGCATGTGTGTATGTGTGTGTGTGTGTGTGTGTGTGTGTGTGTGTGTGTGTGTGTGTGTGTGTGTGTTGTGTCATTAATACCATCTACTGCAGTCTCACTTCCTGGTACAGCCTAGTGGCTGATAATGCAGTTGGTGCAGTGTGTGTGTGTGATGAGAGAGAGAGAGAAATATGAGAGAGAGAGAGAGAGAGAGAGAGAGAGAGAGAGAGAGAGAGAGAGATAAAGAGAAAAAATTAGAGAGAGGGAGGGAAATTTGGTCCTTGTCCAAACCCCACCCACAAACCCCCTGTAAAGTGGGTGGGAAGGAGGGAGAGATGGAGTGAGAGACAGAGGGAGGGAGCAAGGGAGGGAGGGAAGGGGAGGGAAAAAGCAGTGTAGGGAGGAGAGTGCCACCCAGGCGGCTCAAGCGAGTTGGAAAGGCGGAGGAACGGATGGATGGAGGGGGGAACAGCAGAGGTGGAGAGGAGGGAGGAGACAGAGAGGAAAGAATCGGAATGGGAGGGGTGCCGAGAACCGGAAGGTCCAGAGAGAGAGAGAGAGAGAGAGAGAGACAGAGAAAGTGGGGAGAGAGAGCACAGAGGGCACTAAAAGCCTCGGTGGAGAGATCCCAAGTGGACAGACTGTGTTTCTGACTGGCTGGCTGATTGACTGACTGACTGGCTGACTGGCTGACTGACTGACTGGCTGACTGACTGACTGACTGACTGACTGACTGACTGGCTGACTGACTGACTTGCTGACTGACTGACTGGAAGATTATCTGACTGACTGACTGACTGACTGACTGGCAGATTATCTGACTGACTGGCTGGAAGAGTGACTGGGCAGATTTACGGGGCTACGATGACAGGTAAGAAAGATTAAAGTCGCGCTCTGCATGAATATTTCAGCAGACTCACTCCCATTGCCCTCTCACTGTCCTCTTGCACGTGTCGCACACACACACACACACACACACACACACACACACACACATCCTGAGATCCTCCCTTCCAAAAACTCTTTCTCTATCCATCCCTCTACCGACACCTCCGGGCAGAGCTTACAGGGGCCCCTCCCTCATCTCCTCTCTCTGCTTCTTTACATACCCCCCCCTCCATTTACGGCTAAGTTAGCCAGGCTAACTTCCTCTCCTCTTTTTTCCCGATCCCCCTTTTCCTGGTTCAGTCATTTTCATGTCATTAGCAGCCGCTGGCATTTATCAGCCTACTGTCATCTGATTTAACCTGTAACCGTGGTAACTGTCCATATCATTACGAGAAAACGATAATGGAAAGGGGATTTCAGAAGTGGCCATGGTAATTGTGTGTGCGTGTGTGTGTGTGTGTGTGTGTGTGTGTGTGTGTGTGTGTTTGTGAGTGTGTGTGAGTGTACGTGTTGCAGCTAAGCTCTAGAATGCTAAATAGGCTGTGGCCATTATATTTCATTAGTAGATTAATGGGATTTCACTGACGTAGAACATCTATTATGAGATGTGTGAGTGTGTGTGTGTGTGTGTGTTATGTCAAGGAGCCTTGGCAATTTACTTTCCTCCTGCATTTTCTCACCTTTGTTGGAGGACAAGGAGTAACGGAGTCAAAAAAGAGAAAGAGAGACACAGAGAGAGAAAGAGAGAATATGGGGGGTTACGACTGAGAAACAACATTACAGGTCCTGATGTGCAGAACAGAAACTGCTGGCTAGCTCTAAGCCTCTGAGTCCAATCTCTGCTCAGGCCTTGCTTCTGGATCGGGTCAGGGATGTTACCGGTGTTGTTGTTGTTACTGCTCCACCAGGCTGGTCAGAGGCTGTTCGGTAACATGGATTCCAGCCTCTGTTGGGAGCGCTCCCAGTACCGTGCCTAACCACTCAGGAGAGGACAGCGGGTTTCAGCTGTCATCATCTAACACTGCCGGCTTTGGCTGGATTCAAACCTCTGCCAGCATCTCGATTGACGTGGTTGAGCCTAAAACTACTGAACCGCAGTTTAAGCCTTTAAGAACAGTCAGTCCAGAGTTCATAGAGACACTAGACTAACTTCACTGTAGAGGTGACTGATGAGACAGACGCCAGAGAGTTTTCTACTCAGCAGAATTCACATTACAGCAGCAGCAGCTTTTAACCTCAGCTAGAGAGAGAATATAAACTTGAAGCCATGATGTCCAGGTTTAAAGCCTACAGTTCAAAGCTATAGCTTCATCAGAGGTTGGACATCGCTTTGGCTACATCTCTTGATTAGCATGTGACGATAAGTAGCCACTATAGAGTACTTTAAATCAAATGGCCTAGCGTGGCCCTTTAGTGGGGAATGGAAAGGGAAACGGAATATGAACCAGCAAACATAACCACTATTTCATGCCCTTATTTCCCTCCAAACATCATTGTGTCAGAGACATGGCTGTTGAGATTTGAACATGCAAAACTATCACTGTATGATTCAATAATGAATATACAGTAGTGTATGCTAACCACACACACAAAAACAGACGGTATGCATTTCCCAGATGGAGCTCAAACAGAGACTAAACCATGGATGGAGATTGTTTTTAAAGACAATTAATTGACAAATGACTCGTTAGATCCAGAAGGTTTTTGTGTGGAGCGTGGTCCCAAGTGACCACCTCTGAGAAACATTCAACCAATCAACAACATTCCCAGTGGATTTAAAGGTCCAACCCAAACCATTTAACACAGGTGTGCTCAATCAACTAATTGCCCACCTGACCAAGCTAACTTCCACATCACATGACCCATGGGTAGGATGACCCTGGCAACCAAGCGCTAGAACCGGGTTAGTATGAACAATGCTTTCATTCATGTTAACCTAGTGGACAGTGTACACACAAGGTTGTATAATGATTAATGTAAAATATTCTAATTCGCTTCTGGTAGGGAAATATTTCTGTCCAGAAGGAAAGAGCAAGGCGATGTTACGAAAAGCAGACCCCAAACCTCTGCAGTCGAGAGTTTGGCTGTTGTTGAGAATTACACAGCGTTATTTTGGAGGCGTTTTACGTGGCATGAGGCTTGTAATGGCCATTTTACAGCAGCTAGATTAGAATATACTGTACTGATGCTGGTGAAGATTGACGAGACTAACTGTATAGGTCAGCAGTGTTTCCAGATAGAGTTCCTTACTTCCTCTATGAGGTGGCTAATATCACAACTCCTGCATGTGACAGATAGATATGAGGTTATATATTTCCGTTGCCTGGTCGCCAGTCTGTTCAGCAACATTTGTCCCATGAATAATTCATTTGACTATACCGAATTTATGGTAGCAAGTCTCTGTGTTGCTGAGTGTAGGGTTTTGGAAAACGCCTTACCGCTGGCCCTAGGCCTGTGTTTCAAAGAGAGACCTTTTGAAGTCTTTCCATGCAAAGAAACTGGGGGAAAAAACAGCAATGTTGGTTTGATAAGGTCTCGTAGTCAGTTCCCCGATGACCCAGTAACAGAGACAGCAGAACAACTGTCAACACACAACAAACACAACATAATGAGGTCTGTGAAGACATAACTGATTATTTCAGCTTACCGGTATAGACCTGTCAGTCACCACGCTATCGCCTTATCTTTAGCTTTGTCATGCAAATCTACATCCCCTCTCGCAAATTCCGAGTTTTCTTTTTTTTTATTTGAATGGGAGGTGTGATAGCTAAACACGTTATGCTAAACGGTGGAAGTCTCAGATGGTCATGAGAAAAAAAACATGATGGTTCACTTCCTGTCTCTGCAACAGGAAGCATGCGGGGTTCACTTGACTAATGCCTGGCAGAGGTCACTGATCATTCAGGCTAACGTGCACACAGCCAAGCCAGTCCCTTTCTGAAGGGCCCAGTATGAAATGGTCCTAGGTTGTTGCGTCGTTGGATCTAGTGTTAACTGGAGGGCACGGGGATGAGAGACATCCAACTGTCTATCAATCGCAGGCCGGATGACCAGAATCTAGGACTCGATTAGATGGACCCCCCCCCCCCCCAAAAAAAACATCCTATTTTTTATTTTGATTTGCTCCGTAGTCCGGTGTAATCCTCGGATCTAGGGCACAGATTGTTAATCTGGCAGACCGGGGTTTGCAGCATGTCTTCATGTCCAGCAGTAATCTGCCTGGCCCGATGATGTCATGGTTCTGCCTGAAGGCTGATGAGGCTGGAAATAGGTAAGCTTTATGGAATCATTATGAGAGATGGAGAGAGGGAGGAAGTGGGAGGAGAGAAGAGGGAGGGAGGGGGGGGGGGGGGTTGAGAGAAAGAAGGGAGGGCAGGCAAAAAAAAGATGAAGACTTACAGAGAAAAGAAATAATGAGGTGGAGGTAGAGATGGGTAAAGAAACAGAGGCAGGGATAACAAGAGTTGGAGGGAAATCTACAGAGAAAGAGGATTCAATTTTAGTTTTGACTGAAATTGCATTCTATTTATTTAAAATAATATTGTATATTATAAAACTAAGTAACTTCAATAATCTTTAAGTAGAAAGAAAAGGTGTAGTATTCACACAGACAGTGACAGACAGGGAGCAGAGAGACTCTGACACAAACCAGCTGCTAGTAGTCCTGCAAACAGCAACAACAACCAACGCAGGAAAGCAACAACAACAACCACCACAAGGCTTTTGTGTGGGATGTCTTGTCTTGTCTTGTCCACACCACGAGAAAGTGGCTCTTTCTCTCCTTTTCTCTCTCACGCTGTCATCTCTTCCAGCAGCACAAACACACCCACTAGCAGTCTGCTCATCACCCTCATGCTCTTTTCCCATTCTCACGCACCAGCACACACACGCACACACGCACACACGCACACACACGCACACACGCACACACACACACACACACACACACACACACACACACACACACACACACACACACAGAGAGACAAGTCTGTGCCCACACGTTAACACAGTCTCTGCCCTGACAAAAACTCACACACACACAATAAACAGTTGGATAACAGTTTTGTGTTTCCCAACTGATGCTGGCTGGTTTAAGCCAATAACCCTCTGTCCTCCTCCTCCTCCTCTGTCCCTCTGAAAGATCACAAACGTTCAGCGGGCATCGACATGAACATGGAAGACTCGGGTGTCACACACACGCGCACACACACAGACACACACACACACCTACACTGGCGTAGGGTAAAGTCACCCTCTCTTCCCGTGTCTCCTCTCTGTAGATGACAGTGTCAGCGGACATTACCTTGGACAGGGAGGACTGTGTGGCACACACACACACACACACACACACTCACACACACACCTACACAACAACTATCGGCCGGGTAAACTCCCCCCTGTCTCCCTGTGTCTCCCCCCCTGCAGATGACACGGTGTCAGCGGGCAGCAACATGGACATGGAGGACCGGGTGTCCCAGCTGGAGCAGAGGCTGCAGCTGCAGGAGGACGAGGTCCAGCTCCTGAAGGCCGCTCTGGCCGACGCCCTCCGGAGGCTCGGCTGCTGCGAGGACCATGGCCTGGGGACGGGGGGGAGCACCGGGGGGGGGGGGCAGTCGGCGGGCCGCAGACCCGGGGCCCCCACCTCCACCACACCACCGCACACCAAGGGTAACCCCCCCCCACCCCCACCCCCACCCCCACCCCTGGTTTTTAGATGGAGGCGGGAGGGAAAACAGAGTTGGTTAGGCAACGGTCAAACCGCAGGTCTTGATGCTCAATTGGGATTTGTGGCTCGGGGTCCAATTTTTTGCTTGGCCGTTCAGATTAATGTGGCCAATATCCGATGCCAGTGAGAATGGGTCACGGTCCTGAACTGAGCCGCGTTGCGCAATAACAACGTGTATGTTGTAATAATATTTGTCTAAAATGGTGTAATCACGTATTCTCACTCAGAATTATGATATTTTATGCTTTTACAGAATATTATGCCGTTTTAAAAAAAGAAAATACCCTGCTCCTCTTATTGCTTTTAGAATGAAATTTGTTTGAATAGCTTAGGCTATTCTCAAACTCGAAACCAGC
>CM030182.1:15058540-15088540 GCA_017639675.1 Aplochiton taeniatus
TCCGAAAGCCCTTTATTTCCAATCCAAAAGGACAAAACACTGCAGAAATACCATTTCTAGTTACACAACGGCCAAACATAAAGTGACCTGGCCCACTGTGACCCTCTGCTCATTTCTCTTGTTCCAATGTAACGGACACCGACCAGTAGATCGCTTGGTCGTGTGAAGCGCTGCCTTTCCCCACGGCGGGGGGCGGTTAGGGACACTGACCCCAGTGCTGGCGAGACACAGTAAGACCCCTGGTCCCATCCCAGGTGGGGGCGAACAGGGGAGGAAGCGCGGGTTTTTGCCAGCAGGGGGGGGGGGGGGGGTCCAAAAGTCCGAACCCCGCGACTCACGACCGCCACTCCAAGTAACGTTCCACGACCCTCAAAAGCTCTAAGGCCTCTGACGGCTGTGCCTGTTCATTAGCAACAGCCCCCCAGTTTGAGTGTGTTTCCCTTGACAACAGGTCGTTCTTTAACGGTGCTAAAATGTGGTGTCCCTGACAGCAGTGAAACGGAGCAGCACTCATGACAATTCTCTTGTGACATCACCGTGGTGTTGGATTTCTGCGGCGAGGCATGTGAGCACACACAACGTCGGTCAAATTGAATAATTCAGACTTCGGAGCGTGTGTGGTGTGTGGGCTGTCGGTCAATATGAACATGGTAGTGCCTTTGAGTATACGCGTACCTACCTAGAAATACAATAATAGATCATTATTGAAATGTAGGGATTGTTTTACCTTGCGCCAACAGACACGAGCACACTGACGTAACTAGTCATCGTTCATTATTTTAATAATCTCCTTTTGAGTTCATTTATTTTGAAGTGAATGTGTTTCGTTTGAGGTCTAAACCGTAAAACGGTATCCCTCCCAGTCAAAGTAAACATGCAGCATCTTGTTGGCCTTTCCAGCAGTTCCGGCACACCTTGCCATTGTTTGCCCAGCAGCTCCAGGGATGTGATAGAGGCGCTCTATCAGATTAGGTGACAGATGCATGGTGCCATAAACCACTTTATCTATTTCTATTACTCTTCATATTTCTCTATAGCGCTGTTTCCTCTTTTTTCCCCCTCTATATCGCTTGGTCCTTTTCTCTTTTAACTTTGAACTTTCATTTGTTATTATCATCTCTCTACTGCGTCCTACATTCCTCTTTTCCCGTACACTCTCTTTCCTACTCTGTCAATCAAACATGGATTACTAGAAGTGCACACGCAAACATGCACGCAACCACACACATATACGCGTGCACTGAGTATACACTTCCGTCCAACACACACACACACACACACACGCACACACACACACCACTCTTCCCCTCTTTTTTCTGCTGAGGGCATCAAATTTCACTCCTGTTAGAGCAGTGAGGGTGTGGTGTTATCATAGAGTGGGAGGGGCATGCCTGCACATTCAGGAAATGCACCCTGATTGGCTGAAAGAGAGCCCCTGGACTCTAGTGCAGAGCAGAGTTAAAGTTGACTGATTCAACAAGGAAGACGGCCCACACAAGAACAGGCCAGGCAGAGAAACCGCTTTGACAACTCTCAGCTGTTAACAAACGGAGCCAGACTAACATCATGAAGAGATCCTCAAGGTAAATATCTGGAGACTGTGTTTGAAGTGGGTGAGCAGAAAACGGTAATGTTGGTGCTGTTTGCACTAGATTATGTGGAACAGAATTTGCATCTGACTTGTTGGATTTGAAAAAGTTTTGAATTTCTTTTTTCTTTCTTTCTAGTAAAGTTTAGAGTTATTAGCGTAGATCCTTTATGTTTCTATGAAGTTCATTCAGGAAGGGTGGAATTGTGTGCACTCTAGTCTTGTTGTTACCGAGTAGAAGCTTTGATGGGGTTATTAAGGCACGCACGCAAGCTTTTCAGAAGTGCTTGATTTCAACCTCAGAGGGATTCAGGTTGGTGGGTTTGGGTGGGACAAAAGCCATTACGGCAGCCTAAATAATGCAGCATCTATGATACTACTAATCAAACACACTGCAAGCTGTCAATCAGGTGCAACCCAGGCTTCATCAATGTCAAGTATCATCACAGTCACAGTGTATGGGCTATCAAGCTAAATGCAACATTCCTATCTATATATTAAAGCTGGTTTTATTTCTGGATACGTATGGACATTTACATGTGTGTCACGTATTACTGTGGCAGTCCACTTTGTAGATACGGGAAGCCTTTGGCAAACAGCCCAACTGAAAGCGTAGTTTTACTGAGGAGCTGTCTGCATGAAAATACATCTTCATTATGCAGAGAGCTCTCCTCTAGGTCGCCTAAAAGATCTCTGCAGAGTATCTGTACGCATGGAGAGGCACTCTGTGTAATTATGTACAATTCTGTGTGTGTGTGTGTGTGTGTGTGTGTGTGTCTGTAAGTCTGTCTGCCTGTCTGTCTGAATGTTTCAGTGTTTTGGTGTTTCATTTTTTTTTTTACAGAAATGTTAATTGCCATGGGCAATCTGTTTTTGTAAATATCTTTTAAAGTTCCAAACAAATACAAACAAATGTACATTTAGAATGTGCTTGCTCATATGCACCCAGTGTGTGTTTAATGGTTGATGGACTCTGTGTATGTATTCATGTACCTAAAAGTGTGTATACAAACATACAGGGGCATACAGGTGCACACACTCTACAGGGGAGAATATGAAATGTTTGCACTGCCCTCAATGTTAAACTACATATCTTTGAGCAACCGTTTGAATAATCTCAGGTAATGCATGGAGGTTGGGGTTGTTGATTAGCAGTTATGAGAGAAAGTGTTAAGATGGAAAAAGAAAAACAAACAAAAATGGGAATTGCAGGACCAATTTTAACTAGTTAGCTTTGCTCAGCATGGCTGTCCAAAATTTAATTTTGCCTATCTAGTTATCTATCACTCTCCATCTTTCTACCTATCTGTGTGGATCAGTGTGATGGTCAGTGTGACAGGCTAGTCTGTCTCTGTCTGTCTGTCTGCCTGCCCGTCTGTCTCTCTCTCTCTCTCTCTACCCCTCCTCCTGATGAAGTTGTATTGTCTTGTCAGCGTTTACATTATAGAGCTTTTATCCGTGTTGGGTTCTGGATGACTGATTTCCCTTAGCTATGCTCAGCCTCCATCGACCGTTCCCTCTGCCCAACAACGTGAATTACACATATTGACCAGACGTGCCGAATACTCTCCCAGAATACTGATCGACGGTTTGGATGCAGCTAAAGACCAGGGCCGTTTCCATGTTGAGGAGAAAAGGTTATCATGGCATTAGTCAACAAGACAGAATGAAAGTGTGGAAGGACGTGTGTTGTAATATTTGCAAGGTAGTGGTTGAACAGATAATGCAGATGAATAAGATCTTTTCAACAAAGCAAAACATATACAAGGAACTCTGGATCACAGATACAGAAACCTCTTGCAAAGAAGACAAAGATGTTACAAATATTTGAATAAAAGCATTAGCTACGGAGGGAATTCATTCATGCAAATGTTTAGGAAAACGGTTGATGATGATATCCTGATGGGTCACTTCCCTCTGATTTGTCTCTCTCTCTCTCTCTCTCTTCTCTCTCTCTCTCTTTGTCCCTCCATTTCTCTCTCTATCAGTGGTGACTTGTTTTCTTTTGTCAGACGGCTGCTGAGAGCCAGTGGCAGAGAGGAGGAAGCTATCAGAATACATTTGACTAATATACTCCGAAATGTGTGTGTGTGTGTGTGTGTTTGTTGGACGGAAGTGTATACTCAGTGCACTGCACCAGGATGTCCAGTGCAATAATGGATGGTAACACTTTAGCCGGTCAACACAGGGCAGCACTGCGGGCTGTCCATGTGAAAGCCTATTACTATTATTCCTAACAGCAAGTGACTGAGACATGTAGTGGCTTGGAGGAGAGAGAGGGAGAGAGGGAGGGAGGGAAGGAGAGGGGGAGAGAGAGGGAGAGAAAGAAAGAACGAGGGAGTAATATGAAGGGAATGAGAAGCACTGGACGGTTTTTGCTTTGTGGCGATTCCCTAAAGAGAGCAAAGAGTTGGTGTTTTGAAGTTATGACACATAACACTGTCTAACCATGTCTTTCATCCTGGTTCAATGTAGGCTTTCTCTTGTTAATGGGTTTGATCCAACTCCGACAGTCACACACACGTGCACTGTGCGAAATCATGTCGCCATCTTTAATACTCCCTATTATTGTTGTCTTACCCTTGTGTTGTGTAAAATAGAAACCTCACAATGAAAGAAATATTTGAAGAGAGTTGGCTGGATCAAATAGACGAATCATTTTGTGGACACTCCCTAAAGACAGTCAGCCGAAGTCTGGGTGTTCTGGGACTCCTCCTGAATGAGACCAGTGGTTGTCAGGCGTGTTCTCTCTCTCTCTCTCTCTCTCTTCCTCTGTCCCACTGCCAATACCCAAAACACATTGCTTTAATGAGGGGCTCCTGGTTTTGTTCCCAGGTCCCTGATTGGACAGACCCAAGCCTCTCCTCCTGCCGCCAGCCAATACACACACACACACACACACACACACACACACACACACCACAGACAAACAGCCCTTTATGTTGTCCTTTGAAAAGTGTTCACATTCTGCCAGACTGTTTTCCGAAAAGTAGTTGTTTGAAGAATGACGTACGATAGGTAGTTTTCATCATAACATTTCAACGTCTTTAAACATATGTTATGTACTCCTCAAAGTCCCTGGTGATTTAGCTAAAGTTAGTGAATATATTAGTCATTGCAACGATTTCTAACACCAACTAACAAGGGCAAAACGTACGTTAAAGCAACATTTTGCCACCTGATGAACTGTCCCTAGTTACTAATCCGATGAACTATTTAGTCTGCGGTGTTGCCTGTCCTCAGTTGCCACCATTAACATTCCAACCTGTACCCTGCCACGTGGAAGGCCACCCGTCAACAGTCATGATGCAGTCTGATTGGCTGTCTGCTGAAGTAAGAATTTTCTGATTGGCTGTCAGCTGACACAGGGAAAGTGCTGTGTTTAGCTGATGAAGCTGCTGGAGAGGTCTTTATTTATCGTGCTCAAATAGTGTCACAGTGTGATGTCACCATTCTTTCTTTTTTTTTTTTCTTTCTTTCTTTCTTTCTTTCTTTCTCTCTCTCTCTCTCCTTCTTTCTATTTTGTATAATCTGTCACATATCAAGTTTGGCTTTAGACCAATGTGATGTTTAACAGTAGACCTGATCTTCCTGTATCGGATCCCACCATCTCTATGTGCAGGAAAATATCCTGTCAGGCCTGTTTGACTATATGTAAATCACTGTTGGCTTTGAGCAGGCTTTGTATTGATATTTTACCATCGCTATTGTATTGAACCTAGCTTACAGTAGTCAGATACTCACACCAACTACAGTATATATCAGTTGTCTTCGACTGTAAACTATACTGTGGTGTGTTTTGACACTGTGATGAGGATCAATACCCCCACCATTCTGGTTTATTTCCTTGCCATTCCAACTGCTCATCTCCAGCTGCAGCTGTGGATGACCGCTCCCGTCAGATCAATGTGGCCATGCAGTTTTAAAACGCTGGAGGCTGGGCGGCGTTTTTTGAGTCGCACTGTGTTTGAGCAGGACGGAACCGTGTGAGTTCTCAGGCGGTCACTCACCGGCAGTGTGGTCTTGCTGACCGTGCGCTTTGCTGCTCGGAAAACTGTCCAGTCAGGCCTTAAGCGTGAGCATGTTGAATCATTTAGATTTTCCTCTCAGCAACAGATAGATTTTTTTTTTGGGGTGGTTTTTGTTCATTACATTGCATAATTTATTCAACGCCTCGTGTTTGAATGATCTGCTTCACCATGGACGATCTACAAGAACACAAAAGCTTTGGTGTCCAGGAGAGATTAATACCTGTAAGGGTTATGAAACTTTAACAGAACGTCTAGCCAGTGGGCTGTGTTTCCATTTCAAAGTGTAGCCTTATCTCATCTGGACAATCAGATCACTCAAATCCATCAACGTGTTTAGTCCATAGATTGATATTAATTCTTTTGTCTTTTTTCTCCTACAGCAAGTCCAAAGAATGCAGCCTGAACGCAGGTATTTTTCAGAACATTACCAGCGTGTGTGTGTGTGTGTGTGTGTGTGTGTGTGTGTATTTGTGCACTTTTGTATCTTTTGCCATGTCCATGTTTTAGCATTACATTCCACACACCATTATAAGCATGCTCCTAAGCCCAAACAGACTCCGTTAGTAATGGACAGTAACTTCACCGTCTCCTATACTGTAAACATCATTTGTGACAAAGAGAGGCTCCTAGCCTCATGCATTTTGAATGAGCCAATTACCTAATGGCCTCGGTTCCTAGCTTCCTCTATTGGTAAGTTCTGAGAACTTGGCCCGGCCACAGAAAACAAATGGGATATTACTGTGGACTCAGACATACTGGCAGAGCACAGGGCTACAGGGATTGACGGGGATCAGCTGTGTGTGAGTGTGAGTGTGAGTGTGAGTGTGAGTGTGAGTGTGAGTGTGAGTGTGAGTGTGAGTGTGAGTGTGAGTGTGAGTGTGAGTGTGAGTGTGAGTGTGAGTGTGAGTGTGAGTGTGAGTGTGAGTGTGAGTGTGAGTGTGAGTGTGCATTTTTATCCGGTAATGAGGGGAGGATTCCAATAGCCTCCCATTAAGAGACAGTAATGAGAGCAGAACAGTTTCTGTGGTTAGAGATTTCCTTTATGCCAGGCGACATGTTCTTTTTGACCTTCGACCTCTCTCTTTGTCTTTTTCCTCTCTCTTTACAGAGGACGGCTATGTCCGCATGTTCCTCAGGGGTCGTCCGGTCACCATGCACATCCCTGACCAGCAGAGAGAAACCTACAGCCTTGACCACAAGGTGGCGCTCCCCGACCGCAAACTCAAACTGCAGTGGGTGTATCCTTCAGAGGTCAAACAAGGAACTGCATGAAAGAAAGAAAGAAGGAAAGACAGACAGACAGAAAGAAGAGATAGATAGACCTGTGGAAAGAAAGACTGAATGAGTGAAAGAATCCAGAGTTCATAGTGTGTTGCTCTTTATGTAGCTGTTCTGAGTCAGATATCCTAATCCTCAATGTGTGTTTATCTGTCCTGTACCTGTAGCTCAGTCAGTTTTCCTTAGCCCCAGTAAGTGTTTATCTGTACTGTACCTGTAGCTCAGTCAGTTTTCCTTAGCCCCAGTAAGTGTTTATCTGTACTGCACCTGTAGCTCAGTCAGTTTTCCTTAGCCCCAGTAAGTGTTTATCTGTACTGTACCTGTAGCTCAGTCAGTTTTCCTTAGCCCCAGTAAGTGTTTATCTGTACTGCACCTGTAGCTCAGTCAGTTTTCCTTAGCCCCAGTAAGTGTTTATCTGTACTGTACCTGTAGCTCAGTCAGTTTTCCTTAGCCCCAGTAAGTGTTTATCTGTACTGTACCTGTAGCTCAGTCAGTTTTCCTTAGCCCCAGTAAGTGTTTATCTGTACTGCACCTGTAGCTCAGTCAGTTTTCCTTAGCCCCAGTAAGTGTTTATCTGTACTGTACCTGTAGCTCAGTCAGTTTTCCTTAGCCCCAGTAAGTGTTTATCTGTACTGTACCTGTAGCTCAGTCAGTTTTCCTTAGCCCCGGTGTGCTCCAGGTACGGCTACCGTGGACGGGACTGCCGCTCCAACCTCTACCTGCTGCCCACCGGGGAGATCGTCTACTTCAACGCCTCCGTGGTGGTGCTCTACAACACAGAGGAGCAGCAGCAGAGGCACTACCTGGGACACAACGACGACGTCAAGTGGTGAGGACACGCTCACCTTTCATAGGCGTTCAGTCGGTCTACGAGTTAACAGGAAATAGATATATTTCTTTTTGCACTTGTTTTTAGGATGAATTCTTTTGGCGTGTTTTGGATGAAGTCGTTCTGATGTAGCCTACATGCTGTGTATTATGAGATTATAAACATCTTTTTTTTTTTTTTCAGTAAAAGGTATTGTGTTTACTTCAGAAAAATACTTTTGCTATGAGCACGGAAGTGTTTGTCATGGAGAGACAATGAATGATTCATATTCCTTTTGTTTATGTTATATTAATAGAGAGTACATCGGTTGCAGGTTTTTAAATCTGTTTGTTGACGTTCAGTTGAACTATAACATTTGTATTTATTGAACACATCCCTGATAACAATTTATATTCCTATTGCCTTCCAAGAACATTTGTTGATGTTTCAGTCCTTATTTAAAGAGAACATAGAACTGAGGAGGATGGGGAACGGTCGAGTGGCCCCTTGACAAAACACATTTGAACCCACTTGAAGCATAACCGTCGTCAGAGGGCTAATTGATATCTGTGACGTATACAAAGGTCGGGCTGAGCGTCCGTTACTGCCTCTTGCTTAGGCAGGGGATAAGTGCCATGACTCAGTGAACTGTTGCCATGGTTTTTGACTGCTTAACTGAACGTTCAGCGTAGGGGGAACAGAATGTCAATAGCTAATGTCTTTTAGAAGACATTAGGTAAATGGATACTTACTTAAGCTGAGGTGTGACAAGTGGCCTCAGGGAATATATATAGCTAAACTCAATAATGACCATATATGTGTTAAGAAGTAAAGTAAAAAGGTAAGTTAAAGGTAAGGATATTATGGGTAATCTCCATGAAGTTCCAAAACAGTTGTGTTTATGTTTTTCTCTTCAGCTTGAGCGTCCACCCTGACATGGTCACCATAGCGACGGGTCAAGTGGCAGGAAACTCTAAAGATGGCAAGGTACCCCCCCCCTGCCCCCTCTGTTCACACGACTCCCTGACCGATAGGATGACGCTTTCAGGACCTTTTGTTGCTTTATGAATCACTGGAAATACTGACACATTGGACGGTTTGCACAACAACAGTGGGAAAACCATAGAGATAGAACACCCCCTTAAATGTGCCCTTTGGAAAGGGACCTTCAAATCTGTTTACAATGTCAACTGACAGTGCTATTAACCATTCCTTTCTCCATTTTCTCCCTCCCTCCCTTCAATTCGTCCCTCTCTCCCCTCCCTCCTCCCCTCTCTCCCTGCCTCCTCCCCTCTCTCCCTCCCTCCTCCAGATGCTGTCCCCCCACGTGCGTGTGTGGGACTCTGTCAGCCTCAACACCCTGCACGTCATCGGGATGGGCGTCTTTGACAGGGCTGTCACCTGTGTGGCCTTCTCCAAGTCGGTACGACCCTTGGTCACTGCCCAGCCCCAACACCAGTGTTCTTCACTGCCCAGCCCCAACACCAGTGTTCTTCACTGCCCAGCCCCAACACCAGTGTTCTTCACTGCCCAGCCCCAACACCAGTGTTCTTCACTGCCCAGCCCCAACACCAGTGTTCTTCACTGCCCAGCCCCAACACCAGTGTTCTTCACTGCCCAGCCCCAACACCAGTGTTCTTCACTGCCCAGCCCCAACACCAGTGTTCTTCACTGCCCAGCCCCAACACCAGTGTTCTTCACTGCCCAGCCCCAACACCAGTGTTCTTCACTGCCCAGCCCCAACACCAGTGTTCTTCACTGACTCGCGCATTTTCCTCGCACACTAATACGACTTGTTGTCGCTGTTCACGGTTATCCGACCGGACTTAGACGACTTAGATTCCCCTTGATAGGTTCGTTCAAAGTGTTGGATGGATTTGTTTCCTCAGAACGGAGGGGCCCACCTGTGCGCCGTGGACGACGCTAACGACCACATCCTGTCTGTGTGGAACTGGCAGAAGGAGAAGCAACTGGCTGACGTCAAGGTGAGATGACCCCTGACCCCAGACCTTCTGCCCCCCTTAAATCCTAACTCATGACCCCCTTAAAGGAGAAGTTCACTCTTTTGGATTTAAACATGTCCCCCGCCCCCCCCACCAGTGCTCCAATGACTCCGTACTGGGCGCCATGTTTCACCCGATGGACGCCAACCTGATCGTCACCTGTGGGAAGTCTCACCTCAACTTCTGGACCATGGAGGGCAGCACTCTGTCCAAGAGGCAGGGCATCTTCGAGGTGCGTGCCAGTGTCCAAAAGGAAGCTAAGCCCGAAAGTTTCCACGTGGGACTTTTGGGAGGACTCCCCTGTTTCATTGGACCTATGCTATTTCAAACCAGGGCGTATTACCTACCGATGTTCATTTCCCCTGCAGAAACACGAGAAGCCCAAGTACGTTCTGTGCGTGGCGTTTGCTGAGAACGGCGATGCCATCACAGGGGACTCCAGCGGGAACGTCTACGTCTGGGCTAAAGGTAAAATGTGGGTCCCCTCTCCGCAACCCTCCTGGCTTACTGCCAGGGAAATCAAGCAAAGAACGACTTGGTCATCCTGGGCCGTGCTAAACACACTCCGTCCGTTGCAAAGGGCAAGCCTGTAAGGAGTTAGAGCTCTGGAGCTGGAGTCAACCGCTATGGCATCCCCAATTCGAGAGTTCGGTTTCCACACGTGTGTCCGTATTGTGTTGATTGGCAGGTGGCAACCGAATCAGCCGGGTGGTTCCCGGGGCCCACGAGGGCGGGATCTTCTCTGTGTGTGTCCTTAAAGACGGGACGGTGGTGACGGGAGGAGGGAAGGACCGGCGCGTGGTGCTGTGGGACCACGACTACAACAAGCAATCGGAAATGGAGGTGAGTGGGGGGAGGAGGGAAGGACCGGCGCGTGGTGCTGTGGGACCACGACTACAACAAGCAATCGGAAATGGAGGTGAGCGGGGGGAGGAGGGAAGGACCGGCGCGTGGTGCTGTGGGACCACGACTACAACAAGCAATCGGAAATGGAGGTGAGTGGGGGGAGGAGGGAAGGGCCGGCGTGTGGTGCTGTGGGACCACGACTACAACAAGCAATCGGAAATGGAGGTGAGTGGGGGGAGGAGGGAAGGGCCGGCGTGTGGTGCAGTGGGACCACGACTACAACAAGCAATCGGAAATGGAGGTGAGTGGGGGGAGGAGGGAAGGGCCGGCGCGTGGTGCTGTGGGACCACGACTACAACAAGCAATCGGAAATGGAGGTGAGTGGGGGGAGGAGGGAAGGGCCGGCGTGTGGTGCTGTGGGACCACGACTACAACAAGCAATCGGAAATGGAGGTGAGCGGGGGGAGGAGGGAAGGGCCGGCGTGTGGTGCTGTGGGACCACGACTACAACAAGCAATCGGAAATGGAGGTGAGTGGGGGGAGGAGGGAAGGGCCGGCGTGTGGTGCTGTGGGACCACGACTACAACAAGCAATCGGAAATGGAGGTGAGTGGGGGGAGGAGGGAAGGGCCGGCGTGTGGTGCTGTGGGACCACGACTACAACAAGCAATCGGAAATGGAGGTGAGCGGGGGGAGGAGGGAAGGGCCGGCGCGTGGTGCTGTGGGACCACGACTACAACAAGCAATCGGAAATGGAGGTGAGTGGGGGGAGGAGGGAAGGGCCGGCGTGTGGTGCTGTGGGACCACGACTACAACAAGCAATCGGAAATGGAGGTGAGTGGGGGGAGGAGGGAAGGGCCGGCGTGTGGTGCTGTGGGACCACGACTACAACAAGCAATCGGAAATGGAGGTGAGCGGGGGGAGGAGGGAAGGGCCGGCGCGTGGTGCTGTGGGACCACGACTACAACAAGCAATCGGAAATGGAGGTGAGTGGGGGGAGGAGGGAAGGGCCGGCGTGTGGTGCTGTGGGACCACGACTACAACAAGCAATCGGAAATGGAGGTGTACTGTACAATCTGAGAGTAAGACCAGTTATGAAGAACTCTCATTTGGTATTGTGTTCGAAAACGAGAAAGTCCTCAACATCCCATGAGGAAAAAAAGAAATCACTATGTGAAATGAAGCTACTGTTCTGTTTAAATTACTTTAGTCATTCCAAAAAGGATTCATCTAATTTAACGGTTCAGTGGAGGTTTCCAGTCTACTCATTTTGCCAGTCTGCACTGCCTTGGTCCTTTATTAAGTTGTGTTTCTATTTTTAATGGTGGGTTGTTTCCCGTGCATCCTAGGTGGGAGAGCCGTTTGGTCCCGTCCGCGCTGTGGCTGAGGGGAAGCAGGGAGAACTGTTCATAGGAACCACCAAGAACGCCATCATCAGGGCCTCCTTCCCCAACTCACTCACTGCTATTGTACAGGTATGGTAGTGTGTACACACACACACACACACACACACACACACATTATGTACACACACACACACACACTCTTCACAGTTACTCTCTCCTACCATGCAGGTCACATACACACAACTCACTCTTTCCCTCACTCACCCACTCACTCACTTCTGTTGGAAAGGTAGTCTCATTCTCCCTCTCTCTTGGACTTGCACACACACCCTCTCTTTTTCTCTCACTCACTCACACACTCATTCTCTCATATTGTGCAGACAGATGGTGTACACACTCTCTCTCTCTCTCTCTCTCTCTCTCTCTCTCTCTCCGCAGGGTCACACCGATGAGCTCTGGGGGCTGGACACCCACCCCACCATGGAGCAGTTTGTCACCTGTGGTCAGGACAAACAGGTGCAGCTCTGGGACCTCACCTCCCACCAGCCCCTCTGGAGCAAGACCATCGAGGTGAGGAAGGGGAGGTTCATGATAGTGACGAGGAGGAGTGGGTAGGGGAGGAAGGGAGGTTCATTAGCGAGAGCTTTTACTCAAAGTGACTTGCAAATAGAGTATTCCATTCCATTAGGCACATAAAGCAACAAATCATGCAGTTTAAACCAAGTGCATGTCTATCATGATAGGCGAATTAGAATCCTAGGTGTATTATGGTAAAAGGGGGAAGCCAACGTATAGTCTGAAGCTGTGATTTTAAGAATGCAACTCATCTACATCCTTGATTAAATAAATCAGCTAAGCTTATATCCTATGCTCTCTCTCTCTCTTTCTCTCTCTCTTTCTCTATCCTCCAGGACCCAGGAAGGTCTGCAGCGTTCCACCCCAGCGGGACGGTGCTTGCTGTGGGTACGATGACTGGAAGGTAGGCCCCCGGCCTGGAGCCCTCAATCCAACTCCTACAGTACTACAATCGTCCTGCTGTCACTGCCAATCTCTTTTCTGATCGTGTGTGTGTGTGTGTGTGTGTGTGTGTGTGTGTGTGTGTGTGTGTGTGTGTCTCCGTCTCCTACAGGTGGTTAGTGCTGGACACTGACACTCGGGACCTTGTCTCTATGCACACAGATGGCAATGAGATCATCTCTAACATCAGGTATTCTCCAGGTAAACCACCATCGCAATTTTAGTGACACATTCTATTCTACGCTACTATATTCTATTCTAGGATATTCTGGTATATTATTTTATACTCTCATTTGTCCTTTTCAATGCGTGTGTAAGCTGACATCCTGAGTTCTCTCTGCCCATAGATGGTAACTTCCTGGCCGTGGGTTCCCATGACAACTTCGTTTACATCTATGCGGTGACTGAAAATGGCAGGAAGTACAGCCGCGTGGGGAAATGCACCGTGAGTTACTGTGCCACCACAGAGGAAGTCCAAAGCCAATAGGCTCTTTTGGTTCTGACTTTGTACTTACAGCAGACCTGCTCATATCTAGCACGGATATTTGTTGGATGATACATTTGTCAAGGCAGAAAATGGCCTGGTTGAACACAGAATGTTTATGTGCCCTTTAACTTATTCACAAATTATAATAGATGTTTGGTGTATGATGAAGCCCTGTTGCCTATGTTGTAGTCGTAACGTGTACTTTGGAATCCTCTGTCCAGGGTCATTCCAGCTTTGTGACGCACTTGGATTGGTCCAAAGACAGTCACTACCTGGTCACCAACTCAGGAGACTATGAGATCCTCTTCTGTGAGTCCTATCTCTGTTTGCTTCACATAGACTACAAAACGTTATCCATGTATGAATATATAAATATAGACACTGGAAACATCAACACAGTTCATAGACACATACCTAAAAAGAAAGAGTAAGAAAAAGAAAAAAAGTTGTAACCATGTGTGAGCTACAAACATAGCGACAGAACACTACAGAGGTGACACATGACTCATTAGACCTATCCATGAATGTCCACATTTGACAGCCGTCCCAGAATGACGCAATGTCACCTCCAGTGTTCTATCTCCATGGCTACAAAGCCAAACGTGTTTTTGCTGTTTGGGGATTCTTCCAGGGGAGGCGTCCAGCGTCAAACACGTGACCAGTATGGAGGTGATGCGGAACATGGAGTGGGCCACCTCCACCTGCACCCTGGGCTTCAGCACCTTCGGTGAGGAGGGTCCCCTCTATCAGTCTGTCAGTCAACCCTGTAAAGCTATCAATCTTTCAATCCTTTCCGTGTCCGGGCCGGGTGAGATTTCCCTTGTTGAGTCAAATTAAGCCGCAGGCTCCACTCCATCAAACAAACAAGTACCATTATCAATAAACCCTTCACCCCTGTACTTACATAACTCACGTAGGAATTAGCCCTATACCAGTAGAGATGTTTGATTTAGTAGTTGGGTCTCCTGGGAGACAGGTGTGGTTGGGTAACTGTGGATCATCATCCTCGTCATCATAGCTCTTACACATAGCGCTTCTCGAGACTTTGTGAATTTGTGTTCACCTCTTTGATCTGTTGTCTGTTTCCCTCGCTCCATCCCTCCTTCCTTCCCTCCCTCGTTCCATCCCTCCTCCCCTCCTTCCTTCCATCCCTCCATCAGGGGTGTGGCCGGACGGGGCTGACGGTACGGACCTCAACGCTGTGTGCAGGTCACATGACGGCGCTCTGCTGGCCTCGGCTGATGACTTTGGCAAAGTGCACTTGTTCTCCTACCCCTGTTCCCAGCCCAGGGTACGCAGCGCCCTCCCTGCTCAGCTTTCATATCCTAGATGTAATGAAAGGCCCAATAACCAGTTCAGTTTGTTTTGTCATTGTTGTTGTTTTGTTTTTAGACTCCGAGCCACGTCTACGGTGGCCACAGCAGTCACGTGACCAACGTTGCCTTTCTCCATGACGACGCTCACCTGATCTCCACCGGCGGGAAAGACACCAGCATCCTGCAGTGGCTCGCCGCCTAGGCAACCGCGTCCGCTTCACTGTGTCCCCCCCCCCCCCCTGCTGCCCAGTGGAGGGGCAGCACTGCCGTGCCTGTATACCGGCTGCACCACCTAGTACAAACTTACACCCACCTATAACCTATTGTCACTTTGGCTGAATTCTGTAAGGGGTGTCTAAATGGGACACTTTGACGAGCAACCCTCCTGTTATTTCTTCTCCTCATCCCAGACCTGACTGTTTTTTTTGTTTTTTTTTCTGTCACTTACCCAAACACCAAAACCCTTAACTGAACAGCAGGGCTTTTCCCCTTTAACCCGAATAGCTTTAAATATAAACGAGATTGTCATTGTCAAAGATTGTAGTCAAAGATTGTACGTTTCATGACCGCGCTGTGTCCCAAGCCTCTCGTCTCGCCGCCCCCCTTGGCTACGTCCTGTATGTGTTGAGCGTACTGCTGTAACGGTCTTGTACTGAGGATCCACTAGATGGCGCCCTAACGTGAACTGATTAGCATGTCCCAGGCTGCCCCCCTCTATTTACACAGAGAATTGTTACCATGGCTTCTGTTCATGTCGCAAAAGGTCTATATATAAATGAAAATATATATGCAGTTTCTAGATCCGAGTGGCTGTGGTATTTTAGCATTTAACTGTTCAAACGATGGATATGATTTTTTCCTGTTGCCGTGGCAGCTTTTTAGCAACTGACGATAACCCATGTACTGTGTAGAAGTAAGCTTACGCTTTGCCACCTTCTGTTTTGTTAATAAAGTTTGTACTGAATATGTATGGTTCTAACGTTTTCTATTTCCTTATAAGTACTGTTACGAACTGGATCCAGCACCATAACAAAGGATGGGAGTCCTCACAAGGGTATAGTAAAATGAATAACAAGTTTAATGAAATAGACAAGTAACTAACATTTGAGGGTAAATCAGCAAGATAAGTGATGAATGCAATCTATTGATGATGGATCATGCGCGGTAGGGCGTTGTGAAGCCTAACCCAACTAAGACCGAACCAATGCCCCGATGGCAGCCTGTTGATGTCCAGCTCCAAAGAGAGAGGGAGACATGTGACATTGTCCACATATAGCTACCACAGGCCCAAGTGCCCAGGTGTGCTGCATCAGCTGACGATCCTCACACTCCGTCCACCAGGTCGGCACTTCACCTAGACATCATGCTAGAGTGGGAGGGTCGTTACAGTACTGATTTCCAAACAAAAGTAGCATGTTAGCCCGGCCCCTAGCAAGTTGCTTTGCGTACAGTACCAGCAAATGTTTAGACATACTTTCCCACTCCCCAACCTTTTTGACTGGCACGGTATGTATGAGGGTGGTACAGTATGTCCGGGCATTTCATGAGTAGAATACAGTGAATAGAAAGGACAAAGTAGGAATCGGGAACCATGTCAGTTTAGGCTGGCACACTAAGACAGCTGCCCCATCTGTCAACGGCAACTTTAAAAACAGCTTTTAGTTCTTTTTTTTCAGTTGAATTTGATTGGCAGAAAAGACACCATACATTTGCCCTGCTGCTATGTGTAAAATGTTATCACGTCCTCTATCTACTCGTTCTACTCCTGTGGCCTTCCAGGCTCCTCCCTCAGCACAGGCTGTTGTTATGGCGATAATTACCTGTTGCCTGTCAACACCACCTGTGCTAATATGAGTCGTTGGACGAGAAGCCACAAGGTTACAGGTATAATTTCCAAACCATAACAACGCCCTTCACACAGCGCTCTCTCTCTCTCTCTCTCTCTCTCTCTCTCTCTCTCTCTCTCATGCTCTCTTTTCCTCTCTGTTCTGTTTTTCTGTCTCACTCTTTTGCCCTGACTCATTTCTCTCTCTCTCTCTCTCTCTGTCTCTCTCTCTCTCTCTCTCTCTCTCGGGAGAGTACAAACTATAGTCGAGGGTTTGTTTACGGCCAAGGTTAGATTGTTATCTGTGTGTGTGTGTGTGTGTGGCACAATCTAATTTGTAATTACATTGCCACCCCAACACAAACCCTTTTTCGATTGAGATTACATTTTGTCTTGGTGATCTGTAACCGAGGAGCCTTTACTGTGACAGACAGAATGCCATGGTAAGGAAGGGTAGTGTACCTAGTGTGGCAGGGCTACTTTAGTCTATCTTGCAGTCTATGGTGCCTGTCTCTTCTTCAACATCTCTATTTAGGTTGGTGTCTTTCTGCCTCTGTCAGCCCCTCTCTCTGTCTCTCTGTCTGTTTATCTGCCTGTCTGTCAGACCGTCTCTCTCTCTCTCACTCTCTCTCTCTCTCTCTCTCTCTCTCTCTCTCTCTCTCTCTCTCTCTCTCTCTCTCTCTCTCTCTCTGCCTATCTGTCAGACCGTCTCTCTCTCTCTCTCTGTCTCTGTTTATCTGCCTGTCTGTCAGACCGTCTCTCTCTCTCTCTCTCTACCCCTCTCTCTCTACCTCTCTCTCTCTCTCTCTCTCTCTGCCTATCTGTCAGACTGTCTGTCTCTCTCTCTCTCTGTCTCTGTTTGTCTGTCAGACCGTCTGTCTCTCTCTCTCTCTGTCTCTGTTTATCTGCCTGTCTGTCAGACCGTCTGTCTCCCTGTCAGGCTGGGATCTTTCCTGACTGCCCTCTGTGACCTCATGTCCTGTGTGAGAGAAAGTCTGTCAGCGGGGACTGTTGGGAGATGGTGTCTCCTCCCTGGCTAGACAGACAGAAAGTCTATCTCATCCACGGGTTAAAATAGCCATTCTTACTCGTTATAGAAGTAATTCAACCAAAAGGTTTGTTTAAAAAAAGAAAAAAAAAAGCTTGGTATTTTTTTTATATCCTGGTGTAGCTTGGATCACTTCTTTTCCTGCATCACCGTCAAATCATATTTTGGTATAATTTCATCTGTTCAAGCGTTCAGAAGGGTTTTGCTTTTATTTGGATCCAATTTTGCTTGTGAGGATGTGCCTGTATCCAGAAATATTTCCAACACATGGCCTATGCTGAGATGTTGGCCAGATGTTTTGTACTAAACCACACGTCATTGTCTGCCTTTCGGGTTGTTTTGGTTCGAAGACCAGGGAGAAAGACTTCAAACACAACCCTATTTCACAGAATTATGGATCTCCTCTCCTTTTGTGCATGAGGCAAATTAGGTTCATGAAAGAGATATATTTGGCTATGACTTTATGATGACAAAAAACGTACATTCATTACAAGCTAATATTATTGCATTGCATTCGCCTCCTCGCCATGAACGGTCCAAACATTAACTCGGATGGTCGGTAGGCTTGTAAGCCAGGTTCAAATGACTACAACCCCCAACAAAGAAACAGAAATGGCCTGCTTGACGTCAAATTTTGGGAAGTTTGTGTCTCAGAATAATAAGTTAAATAGGATCATACTCATTAAGTATGAACTGCTTAACCACAGGAAATGTTGCAGACTAAATCCCAGAAGAAAGAATTATCCAGGAGGGGAAGAAAATAAACGGTGGAGCCGTAGAATTCGAGAAAGTAGAAAGCGCAATTTTGGCCGAGCTCTCAAACATGGCAACCGTGAAAACGAAATCAATCACATAATGCTAAAGTGGATCAATGAAAACAACGTCAGTCTCTATTTCAGCAGTCCACGTGTGATTGGCTTCGATGGAACTTCGCTAATTGCACCTGGGGACTGTGACCTGTCTGTTCTACTCTTTGCATTTCTATGGGGGAGGGGGACCAGTTTGCAGTTGTCCTTATTTGAGACCCTGTAATTGCCTTCAGGCTGTTCACATGTCCGTCGCATCCAAACTGCTACTCCACTGGGAGGAAAACAGAGCAACAGACTTGGTTTTTCCAACGACACAGACACACACTTATATTGAAACGCTCAAAAGTAGAATGACATCGTTTTCAGAATAGTAGTCCCACTTTATTTGCAACAGAGTTTCTATTTGGGGCTGATTATGCAGGCAGACACAACACCAGCGGAGCAAGCGTTTAATAAAGTTCCGTTTCTGTTTTATCCACACTTAGCTGAAAAGAACAGCAGTCCTATTATTAGCTGTGATTAACATGCAAGTGAAATAGGCAATATTTGAACGCCCTATTTTGTAAGTCGCTTTGGATAAAAGCCCCAGTCTCCTATATGAGTATAACCAAACAGCTATTCTTTAGCCAGATAAGGGGCCGAGGGGGCAGGGCAAGCCAGCAGTAAATCAGACCATGACACTGTCATTCAATTGTACTATTACACTAAACGGTGTGTGATTAGACAAATACCATAAAAACATAAAGGAATATACATTCAAGCATGTGCGCACGACACACACACACACACACACACACACACACACACACACACACACACACAATCAAAGGGCATTCAGGTTTACGAACGGATCAGACATATTGGAAACCTGCTGAGAGTTTGTAACTATGGTGATATAAACTGTGCCCCCCATTATCAACTGTACAACACACATACACACATGGATGCGTGTAAAGTCTCTCTGTCCCTCTTTCACACATATGCCTGAAAATCTCACTTTCTCTGTCTCCCACCGACACACACGTGCAAGGTCACTCTTTTTCATTCAAATATAATATATATATATATATATATATATATATATATATATATATATATATATCACACATAAACGCACAGCTTGTCTCGCTTACAAACTCTATCTTGCGATTTCTGTAACACCTGGATATTCTATTTTCTGTCTCTGTCGCTCTCTCTCTCGCTCTTTCTCTCTCTCTCTCTCTCTCTCTCTCACACACACACACACACACACACACACTCAGCACACAAACAGCCATGGCCGGTCAATCTTCCTTTCTCTCACTGTGTTGCTCCTTCAAGGACCCTTTGATTTATCTCTGTCCAACCTGTCTGAAGGTCTGAGACGCCACCTTATTTATCTGGCCATTATCCTGTGTCCTTTTCTCTCCTTCATCCCCTCACACTCACATCGGCAAATGATTCTCTCTCTCTCTCTCTCTCTCTCTCTCTCTCTCTCTCTCTCTCTCTCTCTCTCTGTGTACTGTGTCAGAATTTAAAGCAGTTTGGTATCCCCAATTTATAAATAAAATAAAAAATACCACTGCCACTGAATTCATAAAGCACCAACAACAGAGCAGCCTTTTACCGCCCTGTAACAAGGTGAAGATCAGAGAAAGAATCTGGGCGTCTGCATCGGTTCACAGGCCTTTTGCCGTTGCTGCAGTTCATAAGCTATTATTCAATTATATTATTAAATTAATACTTATAGGGCTGGTTTCCCATACATAGTTTAAGCCAAGTCCTAAAATAAAAAAATAAAAAACATTTTCAATTAAGAATCTCAATTGACAGTGAGATTTAGTCTAGGTCTAGGCTTGATCCATAGATTATGTCCGGGAAACTGGCCCTCAATCCATCAACCTGTGGCTTTAGATTGTTACAGCCAAGTTCAGACTGTTAGCTCTCCTCTATATAAGACAGAGATACCGACGATGAATTTCAGTTATAGTTATAGTAAATACATAAGGACATGTTTTCAGTGTGTGCAGTCCTCCCCACGGGATCAATTCTTTTTGCAAAGCACCTCTCCACTGGAGCCTACAATTCCTCCCCAAACATCAACACAATTCAAAGCCCACCGCTAGTACCACCCCACCCCTCCTGGAGGGATGGAGGGATGGTTGGGCTCTGTCTCTCGCTCTCTTTCCCTCCCTCTTTCTTCAGGCTTTCATCACTCCATCCTCTCACTCCACGTGTTCCTGCTCTTTTGTCTGAGTCATCTTCCCTATTGTCTGTAACGGCAGACGCTAATTTATCTCAGGCGTTGGAATCTATTTGAATCCTTTATCTATTCTTGCCTCTGGTTTGAGGGGGATCTGATAAACCTGCCTACGGTATCAACCGCCTGACACTGCAGTATGGTAGTGTCAGATTTGATATGTACTTCCTACTTTTTACGACTTTGGACCGTCAATACATTCCCGGAACCTGATGGGATATTGACTACTCTGACATTCCAGCCTGATTGGCTGGGGCGCTATGGTGGAGAGGCTGCTGGGATCATGCTTTAGACGTTTTCATTGGTTACATTACAGCCGCATTCCGACAAAATGTGTTCTTTTGGTACACTTACTTGAGTGAACATTCTGAGTTCAAACCAAACCTGTTTAGGAAATGCATAGTCTCTACCAGCAATCCAGATTACTTGCTTTTAAAATATGTTTCTTTGGATTCCAATGCGGGGCAAAGTGCAGGACATCTGCTGATGCTGTTGTTTTTTAAGCTACAAACTCCCCCTGCCTCTCTTATTCTAATGTTATGCTGTTTTTCCTTTTTGATCTAGTCCTCAATCCTATTAACCCTGTTTAGTGTGACAACCCACTGTCTTAGAATAGAACCATCACACAAAACACTCACAAGCACACACCCACACACAGACACACATAAACAAGAGAAGGTTGGTTTATATACAAACGCCCACACGCACACACATGCGCGCGCGCACACCACACACACACACGCATTGTGCATACATTGATAAACATGCACGTCAACACACTCTTTCAGACACACACACACACACACACACACACACACACTCAGAAACAGAAAGATAGAACACACATACACACAGACACGAACCACCATCACCATCATCACTATGCATGACAGGCTGTGTGACTTGTCTACCCCCACAGAAATAGTGGCAGTGTTTTTACGATCAGCAAAAGCACTGCTCTGCAGTCACGACATGATCTCAAAAGGATTCCAGCAATAGATTTAAATGACTCATTTCAACTGCAAGCAATGGAGTGATGAATACATGAACACTGTGTGTGTGTGTGTGTGTGTGTGTGTGTGTGTGTGTGTGTGTGTGGTTGTGTGTGTGGATGAGAGAAATAAATAATGGGTGTGGGTGTGTGAGCATTCTTCCACGCTCAAACAACGCTCAAACATGACATTGGGTACAATCCTTGATTTAGAGGGGTGTCCATCCATGTATTGTGACCAGATCATTTTACATTAAAGGCAAAAGACAATAAATCATACACCACTCGTGTATAATTTTTTTTCAAAAGTTAACGAATAGAAAGACAAAGAAAATTATTGCAAGGAAGAGAAAGAGACACAAAACACAGAAAGAAAGAAAGAAAGAAAGAAAGAAAGAAAGAAAGAAAGAAAGAAAGAAAGAAAGAAAGAAAGAAAGAAGGAAAGAAAGACAAGGTAACCGACAAGAGAGAGCAAGATAGAGGAGAGAGACGGAGGCCAAACTCCTCTCCCTCTCTACAGGAGGTATGTGCTGGTACTAAAGGTGGGCTTTGAATAGTGTTGACGTTAAGGGTGGGGTCAAGGGAATCACCAGGAGTCCAGGGCCCCATTAGACATGCTCTTCAGAACAATAATGGAGGCTGTGGGTACGTTCTGAACTCCCCGTGACCACATTCTGAACTCTGCGGTCGCTGAAGATTCGCGTGCCCTGTTCTTTTACCATATTGCTAAATGCATCAGCTCCTGTGTTTGTATGTCAGGAACTATTTCGAACTGTTAGGAAAGTTGGCCGTGCTCAAAGATCCCCATGATGGATGGGTGCACTTTTTTTCTTATCTTTTCATTTTTATCTAACTGCGTGCTCAATAACCACAGCATTGTCAAGACCTTCTGAACCTTAGAGCCTTTGGGGTCCGTTCCCTTGACGGCCACCAAAACCCTTCCCCTATCTCCTTGTTTAAACGACGCCGGTTCTAATCAGAACTTTATAGCTGGTGAAATAGTCGTCTGGTTGCTTTTGTGCCACTGATCCAGCACGGCGGTACAGGAGTCTGCCATGGTACCTTTCCCAGACTGCACCCTAACAGAACTGGACTGCACTGAACTGGCCTGATTGTCTGCTCCTCTAAGGCAACTTCGTCTTCATTACTTGGGACCCTATGATGCTGTTGTGGGTCAAAACCGCCGTGTGGGGAGAAAAAGCTGCCATTTTGTCCAGATGCTCCTTGGCTGTCGTTTGAAATGCTGTGTCGGGCGTGCTGTTAGCGGCACGAATAAGTCCGTTGTGGGGCGGTGGGGGTGGGGGGGGGGTGGGGGGGTGGAGCTGAATGACTGATAAAAACTTGCTGCAACCATAAATTTGCACCAAAGTGCCAACGCTGACGTTCCACTGTCTTCCCCTGGTTGAAAGGACTCATACTACAGCACCAACATGCTGAATTGATAAGTGGTTTACAGAAAAGTTGCTGTAGCTTAGTTCTGACTGGCAAAAATATGTCCAATTCATAAAGAAAAAACGGTGAGTGTTTCCGGCTCTTAGTAGCTTTTCGTATGGGAAAAACTAAACTTTTTCATGAGGACTGTCCATATTACAGTAGTAACCTTTGGGTGAAACAACCCCATTTACCCCTCCATCTTCCTGGGTGGTGCTCCCTCTGAAACTGTTATCTCCCCACGGGTTAGTAAAGTCAATGGCCGTATGCACACACACACACACACACACACACACACACACACACACACACACACACACAGACACACAAACACGCACAAAGAGAGCCTGTGGGTTAATCTGTGATCTCCGGAGGCTACTCTGTAAAGATCTGAGCAGGGCTGGTCAATGTTTGCACTCAGCCTTGATACAGTCCATTTGACACAGCAGGAAGGGGTGCGCTGGCCAGAGCCGAGGGAGATGCACACACACACACACACACACACACACACACACACACACACACACATACACACACACATACACAAACACAGAGTCTGTTCAGAATTCAAGGAATTTGCTCACAAGGACCTTACAAACTAACTCTGGTGTTCACATTCCATCGAAATAAATATCGTAAAAAGAGGGTTTTGTTGTAGGGTAGTTTGTAATGTATATCTCTCTTTCTCTCTTTCTTCCTCATTGTCTTGGGTTGCGTTTGGTGTAAAAAGGTCAACCCCTGCCTCTCTGTGGCTCGGGGCCATGCTGTCAGTTTCACTGTCTTACTTTCCTGTGACCCATATCTCTCTCTCTCTCTCTCTCTCCCTCTCCCTCCCTCTTTCTCTCTCTCCCTCCCTCTCTCCCTCCCTCCCTCCCTCCCTCTCTCTCTCTCTCTCTATCTCGCTCGCTCTCCGTCCTTCTTTCTTTCTCCCTCCCTCCCTCCCTCTCTCTCTCTGTCTCCCACACACAAACACAATGTGCACGCCAGCCTCTCTGTCCCTGTCCGTAACCCATCAGGGCCAGTGGTTTATTTGGAGAGGCTCTCTCTGGTTAAGGTGTGTACCTGTCCAGGGGTCGGGACTCTCTGTGGATAGGGAGGAGACGTTCAGAAGAATGTTTTCCATCCAAAGTACCCCGCCCTACTGCACCACTCAGCCCCAGCCCCCCCACCCCCCCCACCCCCACCCCCACCCCCACCCTCATCGATCAATCAACTCCTTGCCTCGCGGAACCCTTCCGGGAGAAAGTTTGTGCGCGCTTGGTTTTATATCCGCCGACTTAAGAGTGTCCATGTGATGCAAGCTAATCTGATGGAATTAGGGTTCAGCCATTAACTCACTATTATGACTTGGCATGAGGCAGAATAAACTGGTGAACTGCCATTGCACTCTTTTTTTGTTTCCTTTTAACGATCTCCGTGTGTACAAGCTGTTCTTTCCTGTGCTTGTGACTAACCAATGACAAAGCATACACTCTATCAATTAACGCATTTATTTCCTGTGTAGTCCCATATCAACAGAACTCTTCTAACAGAATGGGGGCTTCCTTTCCGTTTTTCATCTCTTTAGGCGTGCTTATTAAACATCTTTACTTCTTAATACCTCTCCTGGGTCTTACACATTCATGTAAACAAAGACACTCTTTGAATACTCCGGCAGTTAAACCAAACATACCTCAGGATTTTCAGATATTAAAACTGATAAAGCTGTTATGTCAATGTATTTTTTTTATGTCTTAAACAATCTTACAGCTCTACAACTGCAGTGCTAAAAACTATAAAAGCATTTAATAAAATAATACCGACAATGCATGCAGGCATAATTGTAAATGATTTTGATACTTGTTAAGTTTACCATTCAAAGCTTAAAGTGAATGTATAAGAGGGATGTAAACGATGACACAGGGTCGGTTTCTGTGTTGGCTGTGAGGGGCCATTGACTAAATCAATCATGGAGAAAAAAAGTATACATATTATTTCAATTATGTCATTGCATTTATGTCTGCCACAGTTACCAATCTGCATGCACAATGAACGTATTGCTTGAGAAAGATCCTTCACTTTAATAGTTCAGATAATCTGTTCAAGGTTTAATCCCAAGAAAAATGCTAATCTGCATAGATTAACAGGCTAACTGTGTTGTTAGATTTCCCTCTCTGCTATAGCAGGACTGAATCCGGCTGACACGTTGTGGGCAGCAGCGTGAAAACAGGGAGATGTGTTTTAAGGGTGATGGCTTTTGTAATGGCCTTCTAATGAGTTTGCTGTGGAGAGTTGGAGGGAGGGAGTGGGAGGAGGTGAAAGGCGGGGGGCTTTTATCAGCCCGAGGGGGAGAGGGGAGACGGGATTTCCATGTGGTCCCGAGACGGTGGGATTTGGAGGATTTGATAACTATGACATTGCGATAATTTGTTATAAGCGGCACGACGAAAATGCACACAGTCACACTCCTGTACAGCCGTAAACACACACACTTAGACGCACGTCCTTGACAGTATACCAACACAACTTTTTTTGTTGTTGTATTTATTCTTTTGATGGAATACAATCATATCTGTGCAGCTGGTGGGGATTTCACAGGAAGATGCATAGCCCAGTCAGTCGACAATATCTGTGGATATGAGTAAGGAGATGTCCAGAGAAAGATAGAGAGAGAGAGAGAGAGAGAGAGAGAGAGAGAGAGAGAGAGAGAGAGAGAGAGAGAGAGAGAGAGAGAGAGAGAGAGAGAGAGAGAGAGAGAGAGAGAGAGAGAGAGAGAGAGACAGAGGTGGCGCACAAGCAATAAGGACTGCGAAACCGAGCAAGCCACTGAACCAAAGAGAAGCACGGGTGGCTCGGGCGTCACTTGGTTGACTTTTTACACACAGCATACCGCACAACTGGCTCGTGCGCGTAGAGGGCAGAGAGGATTACACATCCGATGATTAAGATATAATTTTACACGACACGTCTGCGATTGGGAAGCTGCATGGTCATGGAATACATCGCGATTTGGAAACTGAGTCAATCGACTAGAGCGTGAGTAATACAACTTATATTCAAATGTATTTTATGTTTTATTATTTTTGAAACTGAATGTTGTTCTTTTTCCGTAAATCTAGCTCTCTCATATATTTCCTTTACTTGCCCCATGTCGTTACGTTTCAAGTGCAATTTTTTCAGCAGAGAATATGCACAGCATCTTTTTTTTCTGCTGGAGAGTAGACCGTTACTAACAGTAGCCGACAAATAGTCTTGTCTTTTGCACGAAATTGTATTTAAAAATGTTTTTTTTTGTAACAAAAGTAAATTGCAGAATAAAATTAGCTTACTACAGCAATGATTCTTCCAATTCGTCAGCAGCCTAGTTCCAAAAAATCTTGTCCAGTAATTGAAATGATCAACACCAAGCAATTTGACCTACAGGTATTTGCGTCCCCTTATAGAGCAGCGACTATTAAACATTTGTTGAGACAGCCTTCGATCAACAATTAGATCACTACTGTAAAGATAGATCATTTATATTGATTGGAAAAGTGTCCAGTTCATCCTCTCATTCAATTGGATGCAGTCTACACAACAGAGGGAGCGATTAGAAGTACACACTATATTTGAAACTAATTTAAGAAACCGTCTAAGTTTGTTTGTGTTCAGGAATTAGCCATCCATATAATTATCTTGTCATATGTTTGCAACCCCACAGAAAGGTCCCAATGAAATAACCACCAAACTTTGAAATACAACTCCAAGAAGTTATCGTGCAAGATTAGAGCAGGCCTAGTGGTCTTTGAAACCGTGATTAAAACAGCACCATCCCTCGCTGTGGCTATGCCAGTTACCACAAAGCTACAGTGGCGTGTGGCAATTTCTTGTGAGATGCGAATGTGGGACAGAATGCCTTGGTTATTCTGACACCTTTTGTTGTGAGAATGACATTAGCATTTTTGTTTTTTTTACCAAACCCCAAAAGCTCCCAGGGGAACATGTGTAGCCACTTTTGTAATATGATCCATTTGCGCCGGGTCTACAAAGGATGTAGGCCAGTTGGAACGTAGAATAGTTTTCTATGCTTTATTTCCAAAGTGTCCCATTACCACACCCCATGGGTGCCATTCTACGAGGACAAAAATAGAAAAACATGAGCAGCGAACGCACAGCAGTTCAAAGTGCATAGCCTTTACAGACATATATAGCCTAGACGTTTACTGCTAGTCCAGTGACCCCGCGTGATTTGCATTTCCACAAGTAGGCTAGCCCGACCATTTCGCGTTTACAATCGCGATGAAAAACATCAATAAGTCTATAGAAACCTTGTGTGGTCAACAGTCCAGAGTACACCCCCCCCCCCCCCCCCCAATGACAATAACAACACAACAAACACTTCATTGAATTCAGAGGAGAACGGCGTGGTTGCAAGCAACGCGCGCTTCATTGAGTATTAATGCAATCACTTCAACCGACAATCAGGATGTTTTTCTATCAACAGTGCCAGACACAATGCCGTCGCTGTTCCTCCCGCTGCCGGGTTAAAGTATGAGCTGTCTGGAGAGGGCCATATAGCATTATGAGGGACGGACACCCCTCATTCTCTCATTCTCTCTCTCTCTCTCTCTCTCTCTCTCTCTCTCTCTCTCTCTCTCTCTCTCTCTCTCTCTCTCTCTCTCTCTCTCTCTCTCTCTCTCTCTCTCTCTCTCTCTCTCTCTCTCTCTCTCTCTCTCTCTCTCTCTCTCTCTCTCTCTCTCTCTCTCTCTCTCTCTGCTCAATGTGTGCTTCAGTTTATTTACCGGTTAACATAGTTTAACTTAACTCCTAATGTTGCTGTTTCTAGCCCCCTCTCTCTCCACTCCTCCTTTTCTCTATCTCTCTTACTGTCTCTCAGTCTCAGTATCGCTCTCTCTTTCTCTCTCTCTCTCTCTCTCTCTCTCTCTCTCTCTCTCTCTCTCTCTCTCTCTCTGTGTGTAAAATATATATATATATATATATATATATATATATATATATATATATATATCTCTCTCTCTCTCTCTCTCTCTCTGTCTGTAGCAGTGGTGTGCCGTGTGGTGGTGTAGAGGATCTGTGGGTTGAACGGTGTGTAGAGGGGGTCTTGTGTAGTCACACATGGGTGTGGTGGATGTGAAAGGCGTTGTGTTTGTGGTTTGTGTGTGAATTTATGATGGATGCATGTTGAGATAAATGCCTTAAAAAGCCAAAGTCTCTCTCTCTCTCTCTATTTCTCTATCTGACCTTCCTCTCTCTCTTTCCCTCTCTTTCTCTCTATATCTTTCTTTCTTTCTTTTCCATCCCATATTTTCCCACATATGTCCCCATTACCCTCCTCTCTCTCTCTCTCTCTCTCTCTCTCTCTCTCTCTCTCTCTCTCTCTCTCTCTCTCTCTCTCTCTCTGACACCGGTGTCTCCTTCATCCATTGCCTCTGTCTCTGCCAGAGTGTGTGCAGTGTTGGGTTCCAGGCCATCACCTCCAGACAGACCAGTTCAGGCGGATGCTCTCTTGTATTGTGACCCGCTGTCTGGTCTCCCTGCGGGGCCGTTGCCCGGGGCTTCAATTGAAGAGACAGGGGCAATGGATGAAGGAGACACCGGTGTCAGAGAGAGAGAGAGAGAGAGAGAGAGAGAGAGAGAGAGAGAGAGAGAGAGAGAGAGAGAGAGAGAGAGAGAGAGAGAGAGATCTGGTATTTGGGGCCACACAAAGATACAGTGTATTACTGTAATAGCAGAGACCAGAGACATTTTAAAGGGCCCTTTGAATATGTTCGCCCTGCTCCATTGTAGCCTACTCTGTGCCTTGTGGCTTTGTTTTATGTTGTCTTTTTTGGGTTTAAAGACGGTGTGCAGTCTTGACTTTACCTTGCGGTAGGCTTTTCTCAGAACACGTTCATGTTTGCGCTGGGGGCAGGGGAGGGGGTGGGGGGGGGGTGGTCAAGTTACGCTGGTGATTGTCCGTGGTAGCCTGGCACTTATAGGTCCTGAAGCGCTGCCCTCCCCCTTGCTTTCCAGCCATGCTTCAATAACCATATGGAACAAGCGTTGAGATAGTGCCGGAGTGTTTAGGACATGGGGGTCGTGCAGCAGCCATGCCAGTCGGATCTCTGTGACTGCCGTTTCGCCGGGGGGTTGTGTACACATGTCGCTCACATCTTAAGCACCTCACACATCGCTGTCCAAACAAACTCCAAACAGGCTTCAACGTTCTCCGCGAAAAGTGGCCACTTGTTTGGAGATGGGTGACGCTGTGGAAACGATACTGTGCCAGTGGTGTGACGCCGTGAAACCCTGTCTAAACTTCAGGTCAGACGTTTTACGGCAACACTCAACATTGTGTTGGCTTAGGCTGCGTAGCGAATCACTTGACCGTGCCCAATTGCCGTGTCTGGCTTTCGTTGCGCACAGTAAACAGCAGGGCTGAAGTTTGTGTTTAACTAGAAAGTATCGTACTGTAGCCGTGTTTGACAGGTGAAGCCCTGGCCGGCCTTTCCTCCCTGTCAGCCCCTTAGGCCTCTGTCCTGGCTCTAGCTGGCCTTTTAACGCCCCATTGACCGCGTTCCAGCCCTATCACGTCAAACCGGGTCCCGACACACATTCACGCACACATTTACACACAGGCACACCCCCCCACACACACACACACACACACACACACACACACACATAACACTGTTGCGCGCTGTTGCAGACTAACACACATGCAGATAGGCATACAGTGGCAGACACTCAAAGGCAGACACGCAAAGTTGAGGAGAGGAGAGGAGAGGAGAGGAGAGGAGAGGAGAGGAGAGGAGAGGAGAGGAGAGGAGAGGAGAGGAGAGGAGAGGACAGGACAGGACAGGACAGGACAGGACAGGACAGGACAGGACAGGACAGAGCAGTTCTGGCGGTCTGGTGTTGTACAAGCCTTCACCACCAAATTCCAAACAGCCATACGCATCTTATTGAATTAATGAGAC
>CM030182.1:15093540-15133540 GCA_017639675.1 Aplochiton taeniatus
TTTCCGTTGAGCGTGACGGTCAGGGGTGATCCGATGGGAGCAGAATTAGGATTGAAGAATTAAGACGAGGCCACTAAAGCTCTCCGCTGGGGAGAGAGGGCTGATGGGAAATTGTGGCACTTTTATTGAAGTCATTATTTCTCCCTGCTGGGTACCTGGCACTGGCCCTAGGGGCCTTTCTCTTTGTCTTCACACATGTACACACACACACACACACGCGCACGCACGCGCGCGCACGCACGCACGCACGCACGCACGCACGCACGCACACACACACACACACACACACACACACACACACACAAGCACTCTACACAAGCACACAGAAAGGCACATTCACATAGACACACACACACAAAGACACAAGCACAATTACACACACACAAACACACACATACTGTATGCGCACATGCACACACACACACACACACACACACACACACACACACACACTCTTAGAAAGCTGGTGACCCAACAGAGCATGAAATAAGCATTGAGGTTCACTGCTGTTTTCAGAGTTGTTGGGTCTGTTCTGCTATATTCTAATAACTGTTCTGTTGGAAGTAATTTTCTCCCTTCTGTTTCATTATAAATAACATCTGGCATTCTCTTTACCCTAGCGGGGAGGGTAAATACAAATTTGTTTTCTTTGGTTAAATACTTTTAAAACTTAGTCATGCATGATACACATGGGTACCATCGATGGTTCTAGATTTGTCATGTATGTTTGTCATACTTAGTCATTCAGGTTGGTAGAAACAACAGTCTAGCGTAATGTCTTTAAAGCATGTATAGCATTTGTCATATTAAACACGAGTGTAGTAATGTGGCCATATTACTGTAATATGAATATATGTTAGGGATTCATGTGGCCATTTTCTTTAAAGGGTTCTTTAATTCTTTAATTCTTTTCTCTTCAAACGGTTTTTGTCTCTCAGTTTGACTTTCATTTTGGTGTTAGAGTGAGTCTCCTTCACCGTCTCTGGTTTATTTCAGCCTCCTAGACGGCAAAACGCCATTTGATCTTATCGTACTGTAAGCATTGCAAACTGCACGAGTGTGTGCACGTCACTGACCTCGTGGAGTGTTTGGAGCTTGCAAAATGTCAGCAATACTACTGTAAGAGTTGCTGTGAAACGATTCCCTCATGAAAACATTTGTAGAGCTCATAAATATGATTTTACAGGTGCAATTGTTATGAGTTGAGTGTGATTTATGAATGTTCATATTATTCAGATGACTTAAACCAGGCACTAAGATTTGGGCTCAAGACTCTGTTGTCCCAGTAACACGTTTGTCTACTCTAAATGATTAACTTACTTTGTGAAATGGAAATCATTGGACCAAATAGTCAACCAACAAATCCGATGTTCATCGAACTTATACATCTCAGACTAAAGTAATTCTTTTCCAGATACCGTAGGTATTTAATACTTGGATACAGAGGTCAGATTGATTGGTGAAGATTTTTATGACAAAGACGATCACAATTGCAACGAGAGGAAAACCAATCTGATTGGTGTCTCCACTACTGAGGTCATGCTGACATAGACCTACTGGGGACACGGTTCAACGCAACCAACGTCTCAAAAGATCTGCCAGCCCGTCCTGAAAGGTGTAATCTTAGTCTCACGTTGATGAGGTAGTGTGCAGTCCGTCGCCGGTTGATGATGTAGTCCGACTGTGACTAAGCGTTGTTATTGCACTAGCATGGTAAGAAAGTGTTGACAAAGTGAGTGACATATGTGCTGGATGAAACCTTTCTTCCTTCACCTCTCTCTGTCTCTCTTTCTCTCTCTTTCTTTCTTTCTTTCTTTCTTTCTTTCCCTCTCCTTCTCTCCTTTCTCGTTCCTTTCACCCGCTAACCGTCCTATTATTCCTGCGGCTAGAACAGATATGAGGCTGTCCAGATATGAGGCTGCACGCACGTACACAGCCACGCGTACTGACACACTGACACTTACAAATTGTGTTTAAAGTCTGGGTAACACAACCACAAGACAGGCTTGGTCCTAAGGCCTGTCTCATGACTTGTAGACACACACACACACACACACACACACAGACACACACACACACACACGTACACGCACACGCACGCGCGCACACACACACCACACACAGCGTTTTTACAATTACAGGGCCTACTATTATCCTCTGAGCATGAAAGCTGTGATCATTTCTGACTCTTCTGATAGGTGGGAACCAACTTGCTATTTGTCTCTGTGGCACAGGTATTGTACAGTACATACAGTACATCTACATTTAAGCTAATATAGATATATTATAATAATAATATAAGCTAAGCTAAGTATGGATGGCAATGTTTCATATGTCTATCATTAGTGTGTCCACTAAACCTTTATAACTTGTCTCCTTGAGTTAAGATTCCCGTTGAATTTGATTTAATGCCAACCACAATAAGAGTGTGCCCTGCTTTTATCTTATTATTATCGTCTATGGTTTGCCCCACCAGGGCCTAAAATACCGTTCTATTCTATTCTATTCTATTCTATTTCATGCTATTTAATTTAATTTAATTTTGTTAGGTTTGTTTTGTTGTTTGCCAATCCAACTTGCCAGACACCATCTGGTTCATGGTGATGCTCTTGGGTGGCGCCGATGCTGCGGAGATCTGAAACCAAAAAGCAGGACAAGAGTACCCAAGCTACCTGATCATAGTCTTTGAACGAGGCCCAGGCCACAGTAGACGGTGCAACGCCGTGAGGGGTGAACGTCGACGAAAGAGGTGGGACGTGCGGTTAGTGGTGTGTGTGTTCTCCTCAGCTTGAGGTCCAGAGGTGGCTTCGGCCTGGGGAATTCAGGTGGCAACGACAGAACTTTCAGCCTCCGCCGTCTCTCTCAGAAACGGAGATCGTTTGGTTGGTCTGGAGCGTTTGTTTGTCACCCTGAGGAGGGTTGTGTACTCAGGTTGAGTTACATGTGACTGGACCGGACACACGCACGCGCACACACACACACACACGCGCGCGCGCGAACACACACACACACACACACACACGTGCGCGCGCATACTTACGGCCCGTTGTTCTAGGCTGTTGTGCAACCCTGGGTTGTTCACACAGCTGTGGTGACCGAATTTCATCTTTACACACTCACACGCCTCCCAAGAGAGCATGGACATGGAAGATTAGGCTCTTCCATGAGAGTTTCTTCACACTTTCAAAAGATGGTGTACTGGTGGAGCAAACCAGAAAAACAGCAGGGCTCATTTATTACACGTCTTGCCTCACTTTTGGTCTCCAGCATTGCCTGTGAGTAATAGCCTTCCTCTCCCATTGCAGTAACGTACCAGAGGCCATGTTGGCACAGCCGTAGCCCTGTTCAGCTCACCCAGGGATACTCATAGTAGCTGCTGTGAAGGAGCAGCGCGGCTCAGTCCTATACAGTACCGTTCCGCTCAGCCAAGTACAGCTGTGTGACTCTGCCACAGTTGACTGAGCCGGATCATTGGTGAAAGTCATTTCTGCTCTGAAATAAGTACTCTACTCTACTCTGCTTTATTCTACTCTGTTTTATTCTATTCTGCTCCACTCTATTCTATTCTACTCTAATCTGCTCAGCTCTATTCTATTCTACTCTGCTCTACTCTACTCTACTCTACTCTACTCTACTCTACTCTACTCTATTCTATTCTATTCTACTCTATTCTACTCTACTCTGGTATATTCTATTATAATCTATTCTACTCTACTCTATTCTATTCTATGTACTCTATTCTATTCTACTCTATTCTGTACTATGTGTAGTCAGATGCATCCATGGGTAAAATTTGTACTGGTAACATGGCAATCTATAGCACGCACAACTGGAGTTATGATTCACCAAAGCAGAGAATTTGTTTACATGAAGATCATTATCTGGCTATCTTTACTGCACCGGTGAATTAGCCTGCAATAGGTGATTTGTAAGATAGTGATGTGTTCTGTGGCCATCGGATTGCACTCCTTGCCAGCCCCCTCTGAAGTCATGACCACCTTCCAAAACCAGTTACCTAACACCAAAAACCTTTCCCTAACTACAAACCTGACAAAACAAGATCTCTTAAAATGGCCGACAAGCCATCTCTAAGGTAAGTAGTATCTGTCGAATCTACAGTAGATCAATAATTTGCCAATGCACAGTATGTAATATTTGTAGGCTAATTTCAGCCATGTTGTTCAATCATAATTTGTGGAAAACCAATATTTGATGAGGGTAGAAAAGCGCTCTTGTTACAGCTAATATGGATCAGCAGCACTCTCAATCCCCACCTTTCTTCATTTTTCCTCCTTATCCTCCATTTCTCCCCCTCTCCATGCACGCATGGTGGCTGCTAATCACATCGACAGTATATGGTCATGTGTGCTTGGCAGCTGTTTCAACACAACCACCGAGCCCTTGTCCTCTCTACTCCCTCGCCACTCTCCCTCCTTTCCTCCCTCCCTCCCTCCTTCTCTCCCTCCCTCCCTCCTTCTCTGCCTCCCTCCCTCCCTCCCTCCCTCCCTTCCGTCTGTCTTTCTTCCGCCACACGCTCAGTGGGACTGTCGAATCCTAGACTACTGTTAGCCTTCTCTTTGATCTGGGATGATCAATACATCACAGCACTCCAGTATAATGACAGCCATCCGGATACCATCTCTTTCATCCTGTTCGCCCTTCTCTTTGGCCCCTCTCCTTCTCTCTCTCTCTCTCTCTCTCTCTCTCTCTCTCTCTCTCTCTCACCACACGGTCCTTTCGTCATCTCTTCCTCTCTTTTCTTTCTTTTTTTCTTTTTGTCCTCTTTCTCTCTCCTTCCTTCCTCCGTTGTCTCGTTAGCGAACTAAGGAAGTGGCGGGAAAGCCCGTGATTAGAGGGGCCTGCCTGGTCACCTTTGACCTCTGAACGACCTTTCTCCCCCTCTTATCGCACCCTCTCAGCTGGTTCTCCCTCCATAGAGAACAGCCGTTGTGCATCCATTCATGTTTAATGGTGAGAGGAAGAAAATGAATCTTCTCTCAAAGTTTATTGTGTTTATGCTATTAGGTTGGTGTTAGCTTTGTTCAACTCAGCTTATTTTCAGCGTTCCCGCTAAGCCTCATCATTTCCACTGCACTCTGTCTAATTAGGAAATTGGCAGTTCTGTTCTCGTTACACTTAGCTTTACGAATCCTATTCCTCTCTCTCTCTCTCTCTCTCTCTCTCTCTCTCTTTCCCTCTCTCTCTCTCTCTCTCTCTCTCTCTCTCTCTCTCTCTCTCTCTCTCTCTCTCTCTCTCTCTCTCTCTCTCTTGTTGTTTTAACGCCAGGTCTTTCCCACCAGATCTGGGGACAGCAGATTGAAACGGGTCCTTGTCTTGTTTACTGCTCATTATTAAACTCCAGCTCCCCCCGGCGGGGTTGTCCACAGGGACGCCTGTCTGAAACACAAAGCTGTGAAGAGACCAGACACAGTCCAACTGCTGCTGCTCTTTACTATGTGTGTGTGTGTGTGTGTGTGTGTGTGGGTGTGTGTTTCTGCCTGGGAAATGCTATTCTTATCTGACACATAAAAAATGTGTAGGTTTCTTACCCCATCTCACCCTGTGACATCCAGCAAACTGTTCTATTTAGCCAACCAATTCAACTTCCTTTATGGATTCAGTCACCCAATCATTCCTTTACCTATTCATTGATACATTGGCAAATTCATTCATTCATTGAGTCATTCATTCATTCATTGAGTCATACATTGTGAGTCATTCATTCATTCATAATATTGATTGTTAGAAATAAAAAAGAGGAAGTGAGGTTGGTGAACCTCAGTCTTTTTTTTTTTACAGTATGTAGTTAGGGAATTACTTTCATCATTTGATGGAATTTGAAGTTTGTTTGAGTTTAAAGTATTTCACTGTCAAAATCTCAGTCTGTTTTGAGTTTTCTTTTGCTGTTTGTAATTTACTATACAGACAGAGGAGCGAGGGTACGAAAACACTTCTGTTTCCTCCTTTGATCCAAGGCTAAAGCTAATAGCTAACTCCTAAATCTCCCATCACAGTGCAGGTCACGACCAGCGAGGGGTCATCATCTTCCTTCATTCAGTGTTGTTTACTCTCCTCTTATTGGTTCAAATAAAAAGCAAGCTGACTAAATAAACGGTAATCTTTTAATGAAAATCTTTATTAGCTCTAAACATCCTAAATGACCTTATTAGAGATATTGTTTTAGCTTACACTGGAAAGGCTGAAGGTTATGGCACATTAGACAGACATGGAAAATTAACAGATTGTATTTTGTATTGATGTGTGTGTGTGTGTGTGTGTGTGTGTGCGTGCGTGTGCGTGTGTGTGTGTGTGTGTGTGTGTGTGCGTGCGCGTGTGCATGTGTGTGTGCGTGTGTGTGTGGATATAATTATAAAGGGTAAGGGCACACGTTATTAAATTCTTCCCAAATAAATATGCAGGGAATGCCAAGATCAAAGTTCTGACCCATGTTAAAGACATGAAGGTCTTACAGAGGAATTCTTTTTATATTTGAATATAGATATTGGGAATGAAAATTCCAGAATGTTCCGTGACAACACTATTCTATCCAGCACTGTTCTCCATTCTCACCATTCTCTGTCATTCTTAGCCCTTGTGTAGCTTCAAGATTGCATCTTGGTCTCCTTGTTTTCCCCCCATTTTAGATCATGTGACGTGTCTCAACGAGGGGTGTTGTTATGAAATTAACTGTAATACGTGTTGCTGACAGTGACAAGACAAGCACAAACACCCCCGCACGCGCGCGCACACACAGACACACACACACATACACACACACACACACACACACACAGTGTTTTGAAGGGAACTATGAAGAGGTATTACTCCATCGTTTCTGTCAACAGCCATATTTTCCACCCACACAGTGTCCACTCCACTTTCAATTTCTTCCTCTTTCTCTCTCTCTCTCTTTCTCTCTCTCTCCAAGCTCGCCAAGCTGACCAAAAGATGCTCTCTCATTATTAAGTTATTTTTTTACGTTTTTATGTGTCTTAATGAGTTAGCAACCTAAATATCTACATTTTATGTATGTAACAAAAGAGTAGATATTGAAAACCATGATCAAAGTTGATATCAATCTCATCGTAAGAGTTTCCCGATTCCACTGCATACAGTTTTTCGTTTTTTTTGTAAGAGCAAGGCACATCGAGACAGCACTAAGCTCGTCGGACTGTTTGTTTTGGTTTTGTCTTGCTGTCAGTAAGAAATATGTAAACCACCAGAGTATACAAAAAATGTCACTGGGTTTTTTCACTGAACTGGTGGATACCCCTGTAATCAGTAATCTCTTAGTTTTAAAACAAGGCCCGTGTTGAAGCATTCAGACTGATACTGGCGCACAGCCCCCGTAGATGTTAGCGATGTCTCTATTTTTCCACTGGCTAGCTAGAATCCCAATTGATGCTATACGTTGGTCGGTGAAAAAGCTTTCTATTAGAATTCAACCTTGGATAACCTTTAAAAAATCTGCAGCCAACGAGATAACCTTTTGATGGATATGATGGATTGCTAGATTAGCACGGTGAAACATGGTGAATTACACAGACTAGTGTGAAGGTAAAGTCCAGCTATTTGCCAACACCTACAAAAAAGCCCTCTAGTTTATCAGGACTTTGCCTTGCGTTTTGGAACACTTCCGGCTATTTGCCAACACTTACAAAAAGCCCTTTAATTTGTCAGCCCTTGGCCTTAGATGCTCAAAATGTTACACAGACATTGTAGACATCTTAGTCAATGAATGTTCAAAGTTTTAAAACTCTGACATATGATATCATTGATTTATTACATTTTAAAGGTGAAACAATGAATGGAAACCCATTTAGTGTGTATTTATAAATGCATTTGTAAATATATTTCCCCCAACATAACAAATTAGCACACCTCAAGATAACACCTCAAGGTATCAGCTGTCAAGTAATACGACATACTTGTAAAAATTTCTTCAGTTATTGGTTATTCAATTTAGGTATGTGTTGGTATTTTTAGACAAACATTTCAAAATAGAACCATATTGCTAAGCGGTTGACGTGATATAAGATAATCCCATTCTATATTTTATTGTTATTATCACTGCAATAAAATCTATATGGCTATATAGTGTTTTGTGTCCTGTGTTAGATTGTTCAGGAAGGCCTCGTTCAGGAAGACCTCATTTACTGGTTGCTGTTCTGTTCTGTTCTGTTCTGTTCCGTTCCGTTCTGTTCTCTTCCGTTCTGTTCCGTTCTGTTCTCTTCCATTCTGTTCTGTTGTGTTTTTTTCTGTTCTGTTCTATTCGTTCTGTTCTGTTCTGTTCTGTTCTCTTCCATTCTGTTCTGTTCTGTTCTGTTCTGTTCTGTTCCGTTCCTTTCTGTTCTGTTCTGTTCTGTTCTGTTGTGTTTTTTTCTGTTCTGTTCTGTTCTGTTCTATCCGTTCCGTTCCGTTCCGTTCCGTTCTGTTCTGTTATGTTCTGTTCTATCCGTTCCGTTCCGTTCTGTTCTGTTCTCTTCCATTCCGTTCTGTTCTGTTCTGTTCTCTTCCATTCTGTTCTGTTCTGTTCTGTTCTGTTCTCTTCCATTCTGTTCTGTTCTGTTCTGTTCTGTTCCTATTCCATTCCATTCCGTTTTGTTCTGTTCTGTTCTGTTGTGTTTTGTTCTGTTCTGTTCAGTTCTGTTCTGTTCTATCCGTTCCGTTCTGTTCTGTTCCGTTCTGTTCTCTTCCATTCCATTCCGTTCTATTCTGTTCAGTTCTCTTCCGGTCTTTTCTGACCTGTTATTTTCCTTCATCTCATTTGCACTCTACCTTCTGAGAATGCTGTACACGTCAGATGAATGATTGTTACTGTAATCACACAGCTCATGCTACAGCGCTCCACACAGTGTGACCTGAGATTGTTCACCCCACGCTGAGAGATTAGATTAGTGGCATGAAGATAAAGGGCCAAATCCTGCTTATTATTAATACTAATGAATGCATTAGTATTACAGACTTATACAACAAGGCTTTTAATTGAGACCAAATATGACCTTTCAGCTTAGTTGGTGTCCTCAGCCAACTTTCAAGTTTGTCTTTAATTTTTTATTTTATTTTTTTAATTCTCTATACCAATGCCAAAAGCATACTATTGGAAATGAATCATACTGGTTTGTGAGGGTAGCCTACAACAGGATTGTGGTTTAATTTACTACAGGACAGTGGGCATGGCCTATGGATGGCCCTGTGTGTGTGTGTGTGTGTGTGTGTGTGTGTGTGTGTGTGTGTGTGTGTGTGTGTGTGTGTGTGTGTGTCTGTGTGTGTGTGTGTGTGTGTGTGTGGCGGGGGTCTGGTTTTGGAACCCTGGTGTCGACAGGTCTGAACCACTGACCTTTGACCTGTGGCGGCGGTAAGCATTTGATCAGTTTGCACTCTTTCATTGGAGATTAGTCTTAAACGTTGTGGAGTAACATTCAAAGCCGTGGTTACTACCAGATGTCAAGAATGAACCGGGACATGGAATTGGGTTTTCTCAAGAGAAAGCCAGAATCATTTTAGTTTTTGCTGGCCGTTGGACACAGTTTGATGATGTACAGTAGGGATGTGTCAACAGAACACACTCCCCACTAATCATACAATATAATAAGACACGCTGTTACAACTTTCCATCTGCCAAGTCGTGTGTAATCCCTAGTGTTTCTTACAAAGTGTGACGGGATCGTGTTTCGTTCCGCGTCCGGCACGTCGTGGCTCGGTGATTCGGCGGCGAAGGAGATTCCTCCGTGTGTAGTATGCTAACGCTCCGCGATAAACATCTCCTAACTGACAAGTCGGAACGAAATGCGCTCCCCTGAGCGACAATTCCGACTCGAACAAACCCGTTACAGACAGTTACAGAGTCTCCAAGAAGCTGCACGACGAGGCGTTCAAATGTCAGTTAGATGTAGTTTTCGTTGCTGTATGAGGTAATTCATTGACTATATAAAAAATATTTCCACGGGATAATTCTACTGTATCTTTTATCTGTTGGCAGTTTTTTTTTTGTATCTCTATCCATCTCATTCTCCTTAACGAGAAGAACATTAACCAAGACCCCTCCAAGGTCACAGTGACTTTGCATACTTGTATTCCCTTTGTGTGTTTTTTCAAAGGAATACTGTAGGACACACACACGCACACGCGCACACACAGAGAGAGAGACACACACACACATACACACACACACAAACACAGGCCCAGGCGCACACACACATTAGGGTATTGTAGTGGCAGACATTTACACTATGCACAACACGGATGCACGTGCAAGTACTGTTTGTTGGTGTTTTGTTTCATACAGCGTGTTCCTTGACGGTTATATATCCCACACTAGCCAGCATACCTCCAGCACAAGGTCATTGGGTGGCAGGCTGCTGCATATCTTCTACAGAAGCTATGTGGTAAATTACTGATCCCAGCACAGTACTGCCAGGGACGATTTCCCACCCAGACGCTCTTGAGTTGTGAATTTGGGCTTTTTCTTCCTCTGGCATGCATCAGAAGACAAGGTCATCACCAAAATGATTGACCCACTCTACCAAAAAAGAAAGAAAAAAAGTGTGCACGTGTGTGGGGAGCTCAATTTCTTTGTGTGTGTGTGTGTGTGTGTGTGTGCAGGTACACACGCATGTGTGTACGGGGTGGGTGGACAAATCTCAGTGTGCGTGTGTCTTTCTGTGTATCCGTGCACTGTGTGTGTATGTGTGCTGTGTTGTGTGTGTGTGTGTGTGTGTGTGTGTGCGTGCGCGTGCGTGTGTGTGTGCGCGCAGTGTGTGTGTGTGTGTGTGTGTGTGTGTGCGGCGTGTGTTTGCATAGCTGGCGCCGAGCCTGTCCTAGCTTGAACCATTGGTCCGGACCAGTGCCTTTAACATCGAGTCTTAGGCCACGCCTGTTTCCTTCACAAATCTGCTCACTCTAAACTGTTTTGGATCCTTGACAGACAGGGCTTTTCCTGTGTGACTGGGTTTCCACTATCCACGTCCCTCGCTGATTCACGCCTTGTCAGGATGTATGGCTCAACTCCTTGTAATGTACTAGAGTACGTTTGGGGATGGCTAGTACAAGTCAAAGCCCTGGGTCAGATTACGGTCATGTAAATCATGTAAATTATCTGTTACCATTTGGCCCTCTTTACGGGCACAAAAAAAAAAAATGTTAACGGATTTATGCCTTCCAGACAGGTTCAAGGTAAGGTTTCATGGAATTTTAAAGGCCTATTGAACATAAATCTAGTTGGCCTGTGTGTGTGTGCTGTGTGTCTTTGTCTAGAAGAGTGTTCCGTGAGAATCCCTGACATTGAGAACATTTAACGGCTTCTTCACGCAAATCGAATTAGGTCTGCAGTGACATTTATTATACGGTCAAAAGACACCCTCGGGCTCAGGTCTGCTTCCAAACAATACATGTTAATATGTTAAATATGTTATACTGTTCATTGAGCATGGGTTTAGCTTAAAGCTAGGGTTGGTATTTATGAATGTAGATAGGGGTCCTTCCACTCCCCCTCTACTCCCTTTCTGTAAAAAAAAGAAAACAAACTGAGAACAGGAAATAGCTACATTGATTGATGGACAGGGCCAGCCTGCGTTCTTTGCCAATGGGATTGATGGGTCGTCTTTTAGGGACTGCTAATTGGTCAAGGGCATTAGTCCTGGGCGGATTCCAACAGAGAGGCTGATTTACAGAAACTGGTGCACTCCAAGAGCACGGAATGGTTGTCCTCCAATCATTATAAATACCGGTCGCTGACAGTGTATATCGACAATTCAAAAACGGTTTCATAAAATGGGCTGCTTAGTAGAATGGCCTGCCCTACATTTAAGTGCATTCAACTAAACTCTGGGGTACAAGAGTGAAAGCTGAAATGCACAGTAAAAGAGTAAAGTGTGAAATATTCAGTTCAGTACAAAAAAAAAGTGAAACTCCTTTCCATGATTATAGCAAGAACACGATTTGAACTAACATCTCTGATGTCACTGTTACCCGCGGAGAGTAACAGCACAATGGAATCGGTGGCATGAAAATAAGAGACAAGAGTTCCAAAATAGCCCCGTCGTGGAGAGAACAATGGCTGGGGTCAACTAGAACAACTGAAGGTCGTGGAGCGGATCAATTATTTATTTACACAGTAGCCGACACACAAAAACCAAAACTTGCAAAATGAACAGTTAAACTGTGAGGGTTATGTGTGGTATTTGCCTTCCAGTCTTTATTAGGCCTAAGTCTGGCCTTTTATACCAAGAGCTTGGGTGTTTCTGACTCACAGCAACCCGACCCTCAGATTGAGATCAAACTCAATGTAATCTTCATGCCTTAAACACAGACAGAATCATTCAAAGTGACTTAAGCATCATGTCACTTATAATATATTCCAGAAGCTGGCACCCAGTACTTCTACCACTAATATAGCATTGTAAATAAAAATGTATTTCCACAATAAGCTACGTATATAAATACACATACAGTATATCTAGCTGTATCTGGAATATGGTAACAGCTTCAAATTCATATATTGGAAGATTTAAGCTAGTGTTTTTTCCTATCTATATGGACATCACAGTGTTGGACTGAGCCTATGCCCATGGCCTTTCTTAACCGTCCGCATCACGCACTTTACTCTGTCAACACGTGGCAGCAGGGCCCTATAGACGCCACAGGCCGGAAGTGGAAAACCCCAGTGTGCCTATGGCTACATGGTTAGGCTACTTAAGTAAGGCTGGGAGCGTGCGAGTACATGCACGTTGGTTGTTTTCCTTGTAAACACTAAGGGCCATTAAACTACGATGCCTTGAAGGACCTATTATGACAGTCATGTTGCTGTCAGCTGGCAAATAAAGGTGAAAGACTTGTTTTGTGTTTCGATTGTTTTATGTGTGGTTTCAATTACTTTGCCGATCACGTTTGCTGGCACTGTCACTTCTAAGAATTGCTGACAATGTTGATCTATTTCTGTGTTTAATGTCTTTATACCACCACTTTCATTCAAATACATTTTTAAATAACTTTTTGGTCTCTTAAACTATAAAAGGAACCTTTTGTTAGAATTATATGATACAAAATGATTGTACCAAGTAAGTACCAAAATGGGTACTACTTCGACTATTCTCTTACAATAAATTGGAAATACAGCATTTTACACTGAGAAGGATGTTCAAAACATTCAAACCCTTCCTGAATAACAGCGTTAATAGAATGACTTCAGAATAGTGTGAAAAGTTGCCCATAGATGAATGTTTTTAGATGTGATGGGGTAATAATTTAAATGGCTCAGAACATCCCACATGTTTTTTAACAATACCATACGTATGCAAAATAATGCACACCAGGCTATAGATGGACCAGTCCTATTCAAATGAATACTCTAACAATCCCTTCAAAGACTTCTAACAGTATCCTCCAAAGTGATTTGCCAAGACATAATCATTTGTTTGAAATCCAAACAAGCAGAAGGGTTTTAAACATTGTTGGGGATGCTCAAACGTGCTCCTCCTACTACTACAATAAGCCTATGGCAACTGAACACACACGTACACGCGCTCATAAAACAATAAACCCAAAGTAATATACATATGATACACGTGCGAACACGTCAATGTAACTTCAGCTGTCACACGTCAGCTACAAATCGGATTAGCCTTGTTTGCGTGGCGTACTTTAAGGTTGGTACTTTTTCTTTGTGTGTTGGAGTCGTTGAGAGCCGTTTCCCTACGAGGAAGGTGACGAGATCATTCAGAATTATACAACAGGAAAACGGATACCTATACATGCTACGCGAATTCAATCTAAAGGGGTTCAACGTGACCCACAGTGTGGTTTGAAAAAGCAGGGATTGAGGCAGTAGCCTCCTCTACATCAAATCAACTACCGATGTACCAGTATTAGCAAAGACAGAACCACCAAAGACAGCAGTGTCGGATTGAACACGGTGAGTTGAATCTAACATGTTCTCCGTCTCTGTCTCTCTTCCACACCCTCTCTTCCATACCCTCTCTTCTCTACCCTCTCTTCCATACCCTCTCTTCCCTACCCTCTCTTCCATACCCTCTCTTCCACACCCTCTCTTCCCTACCCTCTCTTCCCTACCCTCTCTTCCATACCCTCTCTTCCACACCCTCTCTTCCATACCCTCTCTTCCACACCCTCTCTTCCACACCCTCTCTTCCATACCCTCTCTTCCATACCCTCTCTTCCACACCCTCTCTTCCATACCCTCTCTTCCATACCCTCTCTTCCATACCCTCTCTTCCACACTCTCTCTTCCATACCCTCTCTTCCCTACCCTCTCTTCCACACCCTCTCTTCCATACCCTCTCTTCCATACCCTCTCTTCCATACCCTCTCTTCCATACCCTCTCTTCCACACCCTCTCTTCCACACCCTCTCTTCCATACCCTCTCTTCCACACCCTCTCTTCCATACCCTCTCTTCCATACCCTCTCTTCCATACCCTCTCTTCCACACCCTCTCTTCCATACCCTCTCTTCCATACCCTCTCTTCCATACCCTCTCTTCCACACTCTCTCTTCCATACCCTCTCTTCCCTACCCTCTCTTCCACACCCTCTCTTCCATACCCTCTCTTCCATACCCTCTCTTCCATACCCTCTCTTCCACACCCTCTCTTCCACACCCTCTCTTCCATACCCTCTCTTCCACACCCTCTCTTCCATACCCTCTCTTCCATACCCTCTCTTCCATACCCTCTCTTCCACACCCTCTCTTCCACACCCTCTCTTCCACACCCTCTCTTCCATACCCTCTCTTCCACACCCTCTCTTCCATACCCTCTCTTCCATACCCTCTCTTCCACACCCTCTCTTCCATACCCTCCCTTCCCTACCCTCTCTTCCACACCCTCTCTTCCATACCCTCTCTTCCATACCCTCTCTTCCCTACCCTCTCTTCCACACCCTCTCTTCCCTACCCTCTCTCTCTCTCTCACTCCCTACAGGGGAGCAGAGGTGACTGGTTGTTCTCGGTGGGTGACAGATGAGTGCATGGAGGCCGCCTCCTATTCTGCCCTGCTGTGGCCAAGCCTGTGAAGTGGACATCGTGGATGGGACCCCATAGATCGTGTTTCGTGTAACCACGGCCACGTCACTCGGATACGCAAGCTCTCCCACGCGAACACACACGCACGCACACACACGCGCACGCACTTATACTGAATTCCCCTCAGCGTGCTAGTGCCAGCGTGGGGCACGCCAAAACGACTGACCCTGACTGCCGAGAGGAAGACGGATAATCTCAGGGAGATTTACGGAGTTCTTTTCTGGGACAGCGGGCCTGGCTCTCTGAAGATAAAACCGGCCTTCTTTTTATTCCTTCTTTCTCTTCATCTCTCATCTTTCATCGTTCCCCCTCTTTTCTGCGACCTCCCCCCTTTTCTTTTTATCTTCCCCTCCGTACCTCCTTCCTAGTTGTCTCTCATTGGTCCGATTCGTTCCACTTACCCCTCTCCTCTCTCTCGCCCCCCCCCCCTCGAGTTTCTCTCTTTCTCCCCGTCTTTCATCCCCCTCCTAATTTATTTCTCCAGGCCCTGCGCCCTTCTCCCGCGTGTCGTCAATGGCAACGGGAAAACGGGACCGGGGAGGTCTCCTACCGCTCCAAGGCTCCTAGGTCAGCAGGACCAGGTTGTCAGGGTTCGTGGCAGAACTATGAGTGGCCTCGCACACCACGGACGTAACCACCACGCGGCCGCCATTTTGATTTCCCCTCCTCACGCACGGTCGGCCATGTTGGGCGACCGCTACCCTGCTTCTGCTGTGTGCGGCAGGCCCCAAGCCAAAGCCGCCTTGAGGAAGAGTTGTCGTGGGAACAGCCGCCGCCTCGGAGGGACTCCAAAGAACTGAGAGTCACTCGGACCCCGAAAACAAACAATAAACAATTCACACACAATCATAGCTACGCAGGTCATCTCTACCTGACTGGCTGCCTCTGCCTTCTCTCTCTCTCTCTCTCTCTCTCTCTCTCTCTCTCTCTCTCTCTCCCTCTCTTTCTCTCTCTCGCTCTCTCTCTCTGTCTGGGATACCCATCCTTACGCTAGCCCAGCCGCGCGGGACAATGTGCAACATTTCGTTCTGCAACGTGGACTCCGGAGTGGACCAGTACTTTCAGCCCACTCTCTACATCATAGTTATTGTCCTGGGTCTGCCCACCAACTGCATGGCATTATGGGCCGCGTACATGCAGGTGAGGGGGGGGGGGGTACTGAAGTACTCATTGAAATGTCACCCAATTAAAATAGCTTTTCAAAGCATTTCCCTGTATCTACACGTTGTTTTTCATCCCCCACCTCCCTCCCCCTCGTCCCAGGTGCGTCAGCGTAACGAGCTGGGCATCTACCTGATCAACCTCTCCATCGCCGACCTGCTGTACATCGCCACGCTGCCACTGTGGATCGACTACTTCCTGCAGCACGACGACTGGATCCACGGCCAGGAGAGCTGCAAGCTCTTTGGCTTCATCTTCTACACCAACATCTACGTCAGCATCGCCTTCCTCTGCTGCATCTCGCTGGACAGGTAGCTTCGGGTGTGTGTGTGTGTGTGTGTGTGTGTGTGTGTGTGTGTGTGTGTTGTGCGTGTGTGTGGTGTGTGTGTGTGTGTGTGTGTGTGTGTGTGTGTGTGTGTGCGCGTGTGTGTGTGCGTGTGCATATGCGTGTGTGCGCGTGTGTGCGCGCGTGTGTGTGTGTGTGCATGATACATATTATAATATTTGTGATAATAATCGGATTAATCCTAAGTAAAACAGTTATCAATAATCAAATCAGTTATCTATGCTAGCATCACTATCCTCTGCTTTATCTCTTCGGAGAGGTAGCTATTCTGGTCTTGTGCGCGTCTGTGAGTGTGTTTGTGGATGATATTAATCATAATATTCACGATAGGAATCAGACAAATCATAAGAAGTGAATCAGGTCACGTCCATGCATGTCACGACCAGGTAGATACAGCTATCGTGCAATGTTTGTGTACACGTGTGTGTGTGTGTGTGTGTGTGTGTGTGTGTGTGTGTGTGTGTGTGTGTGTGTGTGTGTGTGTGTGTGTGTGTGTGTGTGTGTATGTGAAATGTATAATTATCATTTCATAATAATGAAAACATCACTAGCATCACTTCACTGAGATGTATCCCTCTGGAAAGGCAGTGTTTGTGTCTGTTTGATTGTAATATTAATCCTGACATGAATCACAATACTAGTCATAATCATAATAAGTGGAGCAGTCCTCTCCTCTTGTTCCTCTCCTCTGCTCCGGTCTCTCTGGACAGGTACCTGGCTGTGGCTCATCCACTTCGCTTCGCTAAGGTCCGACGGGTCAAAACAGGTGCGTTCAGAACCCCCTCCACCCTTAAGACTACGAGTGCAATATTTCAACGTCAAACGGGATGTGATCTGATGAAGTTTATGAAGTTTACATGATGAATAGTGACCGGGTTGTTGTACTTATGGACATACCATGAACATGGAAACACAACTGAGGGAAAGGAAGTGTACTTTCTTACTTCCCCTCGGGATCAAGATAATCTTTGGTTAGGGATTTGACTATTAAGACAACGTTGAGATTGTGATCAATTCCCCTTCTAGTCTCCCTCCTTTCCCCCACAATGTGATCTGATTGAAGATGTGAAGATTACCTGGTTTATGGTGTATATAGTGCACATAACCATGGCGGATAGCCCTCATTTCTCTCATGATGTTAGATTATATCTTTGTGATATGATTGAGGTTATGAAGATTACCTGATATATTGTATATATACTGTCCATAACTGTGTCTAATCTCCCCCACTATGTGATTTGATTGAAGTTGTAAACATTGCATATTAGGTGGTGTGTATACTAATAGCTGTGTCTGATCTCCCCCCCCCCCCCCCCCCCCCCATAATGTTAGATTATATCTTTGTTGTATGATTGAGGTTATGAAGACCACCTGGTATATGGTGTATAGTCTAATAGCTGTGTGTGATCTCCTTTTTGAAGCGGTGATGGTGAGCGCCCTGGTGTGGCTCATCGAGGTGGTGGCCAACTCGGCGCCGCTCTTCCACGACGAGCTCTTCAAGGACCGCTTCAACCACACCTTCTGCTTCGAGAAGTACCCCATGCAGGACTGGGTGGCGGGCATGAACCTCTACCGCACCTTCCTGGGCTTCCTGGCGCCCTGGTCGGCCATGCTGGCGGCCTACCGCGGCATCCTGGCGGCCGTGCGGGGCAACGTCTCCACCGAGCGCCAGGAGAAGGCCAAGATCAAGCGGCTGGCGCTCAGCCTGGTCCTCATCGTGCTGCTGTGCTTCGGGCCCTACCACGTGCTGCTGCTCTGGCGGAGCGTGCTCTTCCTGCGGCAGCCCTGCGACTGCGGCGCCGAGGAGAGCCTGTTCGCCGCCTACCACGTGGCGCTGGCGCTCACCAGCCTCAACTGCGTGGCCGACCCCATCCTCTACTGCTTCGTCAACGAGGGCGCCCGCCACGACGTGGGCCGGGCCCTGACCGCCATGCTGGCCACGCTGTGCCAGCGCGGCGGCGGCGGCGGCGGCGGGGGCGGGGGCGGGGGGGGCCCCTCCTCGTCGCCCGCGCACGCCGACGCGCTGACGCCGGGCTCGGTCACCCTGGAGACGCCGCTGTCGGCGAAGAAGCAGCCGTGCGTGTACTCGGAGGGCGGGAAGGCCAGCAACTACAAGACGGAGCTGGTGGCCCTGAAGGAGGAGTGCCTGCAGATGACCATCCTCAGTGTTAAGAAGGGCCCCGCCTCCGTGTGACCCCCGGGTGGGGGTGGGGGGGTGGGGGGGGTGGCGTCCGAGGAAACGCCGTCCGGGTGGAACACACGGTGACTGTGCAGTGAGACGAGGGGGGTCCCGTCGCTGGCAACGGATGGCTGGGTAAAGCCCCCGGGCCTGGGGGAGAGGGAATGGAAATTGCCCACAGTGGACGTGAGTGGAACGGACTTACGGGGGGGGGGGGGGTCCGTCGTACGCCACCCAGCAAACATCATGGCTGGACCACAGACGTGAAAATGGAATTCCCCCCCTGAAACACTGCAAGACTCGGTTGTGAAGGCCAGCATATCATTGATATGGTCTTTTGGGCAACGTTGATAGGTGAACTTGGCATGGAGAAATAGGAAGAAAGCTGTCCAGTTGTCATTACAAAACTTATTATTATTATGATTATACTTAGATCTATATTGAATGGAGCAGAGGTGGCTAGGTGCCATACTCTGATGCTAATGGGTTACCTGCCTGATAATATAGGTCTCAGATGAGCTAGAGTATTATCCCTTTAACATCCCCTACTAAACCAAACAGAACCAGAGTTCACCTGGACCAGGCTAGGTTTGGTTGGGACAGTGTGATCAGGACCAATGCTGGCCCTACACTCCAGCAGTACGGCTCCAATAGGGATTGGGAGAGGACCAAGTCGAGACAAACTGGACTTTGAATGTCCACATTTTGGCCGAAAAATAGACGGATCGGAAATTACTTTTTAAAAGACGGAGTATGTAACATGTTGTCATGCTGTTTGGGAAAAATAAATGTCTTTGCTGTTTCTGGTAGTTGAGTTGGGAAGTTGACCAAATCTTCAAAAGTACCTCATTTGGGTGAGCTGTCATAGACGTTTGATAATAACAGGATTTTTTTTGTCATCGCCTCAGCATTCTGTTTAAACAACCAAAACGTTAAACCAAAATGGTTGTATGCCATCGGGATATCATTTTAACCTGCAGGAGAGGCTTACAGTCATACAGCTTCAATACTTCAAGGTGTTTGAATTTGCCTTTATGTCTAGGGAAATGTTGAACTCAACCTTTTTTTGTTGTTTTTTTTAAACAGGGATGTTTGTTAGGAACTATTTGAGTTTTCCTTCTGGTTTACCTTTTTGTCACTGCTGAGTGCAGATGCCTTTATATTACAAACAAGCTTGTGAATTTAAAAGCCTTAATCTGGGACCTTTTTAAAACTGCCACAACCTCCCAGTTTCACAGCAGGCTCCTTTTTTTGCTCTTGAGATAGTTGGAGCAACTGCTATACGTTGCACAGAACCGGAATTGTCCATGATAGTGAGAACATTAACAGCAAATATTGTTCAGGCAAGATTTTTAAACCAAGGAGCTAGGTATACTAATGATGATGTGTTGAATATAAATTGTGAAATATTAAAAACAATTCCCGCTTTTCAACCTCCTTTGTCTTGATGATGTGGACGCCGTGGCGCGTGTTTTTTTGGGGGGGTTTTGTTCTTTCTCCGACTGCCGTGGCTCGGCTTAACCTTTCGGCGGGTCGTTCACTGTGGCTTTAGCGTGCCCGTGCCCGCCCGCAACACATCGACGGCTCAAACACTTCCCTGTGCGTCCGTGCTGGGCGAGGAGATCGCAGGGAAACAAACCGCCTTGGTCCTAAAGCACGCGTGCCCGTGCCGTTGTCCTTCCCAGGTCTTCTACACCCAGGACGCCGTGACCTTAACACGAAGAAGGAGCAGGAGGTCGTCTAACGTCGCCAGTAGTGAAACTTACTGTCTGCCCAGCCAAGCCCGATCTAAGGAGCTGATGCCAGTACAACCTATTTCCACGCGACATGTTTGCCGGGCACATTCATTGAACGCATTGTTCTAACTATGAGTACTATGAAGTGGTTGATGACGACTATGATAGGCGGTTGGTATACAGCAGGTATATCCGTTTAGTGACCCGATATATATATACACACACATTTAGTTTTATGAGACGTATGGGCGTTAAGAGAACATTAGCTGCTCTCTGAACGGTGGCGTCGTCTTCTAGGTCATATCGGCGTACGGGACGGCGTGTTGTTGCGCTGAGCGGCCGTCTCTAATGGTGTAAACCTTGAGGGTATCCCAGGTAGAGGACACGATGTCTCCTGTTTTCCCTGGCATGGTCGGTGTGTCTCTCCACACCCTCCTCTTTTTTTCTTTCTCTCTCTCTCTCTCTCTCTCTCTGTCTCTCTCTCTCTCTCTCTCTCTCTCTCTCTCTCTCTCTCTCTCTCTCTCTCTCTCTCTCTCTCTCTCTCTCTCTCTCTCTCCGCCGCCTCTTTCTCACTGGCTGTTCCTTCAGCACCATACCCTTATTAGCTTTCACAATGCAGCTGATGAAACCAGATATCAATCGCCTGTTGATAGGACTTATTGTATCATACTTCAGTGTGTGTGTGTGTGTGTGTGTGTGAGAGAAATGAGCCGTGCACGTGTCGGTAAGGATGTACAACTCCGACCATGTTTTATGTTTTTGAGAACGCCAGCTTGTGAGCAGAACATTACTCTCGCTCTCCCTGAACAGTGTGTGTGTGTGTGTGTGTGTGTGTGTCTCTACAGTCCCAGGCCCGTTACAGAAGACACCGTTTATCATCAACTAGACACCAGCATCTTGATAACTCATCAGACAGCTGTGCCTTTACTGAAGGAATGGGAGACCCAGTGTAGGCATCGTGATGTTTTGAGAGGAAATGTTAGCCACTGTTAAAGGACATTGTTCTCCCTGGGTTCACCTTCTGTCTTTGCTTTTTTCTTTTCTTTCTCTCTGTCTCCCTTGCTCACTTTCCCTATCACCCCCCTCTCTCTCTCTTGCTCTCTTTTCCTTTCTCTCTCTCTCGCTCTCTTTCTCTCTCTCTCTCTCTTTCTCTCTCTCTTTCTCTATCTCTATCACCCTCATTTCCTCATTACCTCTCCCTCTGTTAGTCAGTGAGCTGGAAAAAACGCAGGGATGAAGGTCACTTGACTACGCACACACACACACACACACACACACACACACACACACACACACACGTGTTAGCCTCTTATCTCTCTGCTTCAGGTTGGGTTCTTCCGAGATATTAATGCATTCACAGCACCACCCCAACCCCCTTCACTTCACACACACACACACGCACGCACACACACACACACACACACACACACACACACACACACACACACACACACACACACACATTAAAGGGACACACAGGGACGTGACATCACACCCGGACCTCAGATCACTTTCTCCAGGGATGTTGAGGGAAAGGTAAACCTCTCAACAAAGCAACAACAACCAGGGCGGGAGCCATTGTCATCATGGGCCCATTTTTTCCCCCACCCTGGAGCGACGCTGACCTAGGCTTTAACCAGGGCCAAACCGGATTAATCCTGTTCACGCCGGCCCTAACCAGCCACGGCACCAGAACGGACCCGTCTCAGCCCAGGCCCTTAAACGGTGGCGGTATTTATGATGATCTCTGGGAAACGGCGCTTTTCAGGAAACGTCTTTTCAGAGCACTGCTTTTGGGTCAAACTTTCCTACTTTTTGGTGCGTTTTTATATTTTTTTGGTTCAGTGACTCAACCCGTGTTGACCTACATATTCTGCATAATGTTGAAATGTGTTCACCCACACGTTGTGCACGCTAACAAGCCTCCCGTGCCAGGATGGAGCTATGTCTCAAGCAGGGCTTAACAAGATTAAAGGACGTCACGTCTTATAGGGAAATCTGGGTCACGTATACATGTGGGTTGAAGAGCTAATAGAAATGGAGTAAAAAAAAAAAACGGAATTAATCACATAGGTTTTTTAATCGCATATATAGTGGAGGGTTTCCGCTGTTAGCCTATGAGAGTTCAAGAGGACATTATAATACAGAGAATATCACCTAGCCATTGGATATAAGGATTTACAGTGAAAGACAACAATGACATTTTGAATATAGGCCACTGAGTACTGCATTCGGGTCAGAAAGCTGTAGGGAGGAAATCCGGTAAAAAAAAATGACAGCCTTTCTCATTCCTCAACTCAAACTCGAACCACTACCTGTTTTCAGACTGATTATGTCTATGTCTATATTTCAGAGGCGGACATCACAACCAGTGAAAATGAGTGGCGTGAGACTCTGAGAGCTTTTTCGGTCGTGGATCATAATGGCCTTTTGCCTCTTCATTAAGTCAAGATGATCTATGCGTATAAAACAGACACTCTGGATGCTTTTAAACTGTGGATGCTGTGCATGGTTTCAAAAGAGATTTCCAAACCACCGACAAACACTGGCACCTCGAACTCACCATAGTAAAACTCATCCAAGTAAATGTCAAATAACTGAGGAGTTGGCTGCCTCGAACCTTCTTGTTTGGTTGAAAGGACGTGTTTGACACAGTGCTTACCTTGGTTTGGTATCTGTTATGATTGAAGCAAGTATTTTCATTTGTTAGAAATAGTGGCCTTGTATACAAAGTTCGGCCAGCGGGTAAGACTGCGTTTTGAGCAGCACCCGTTGCATTCTGCCGTTGACACACGGAGATACAAAGTGCTCTCTCCTCGCTGTTTTATTACCGCTATAAAGCAAACCTGTTTACACTAGGGTGAAATTGCATTAGTGATTTGTGAAGTCTACTTGGAAAATTGACAGTGAAATGACTGCCTAGTTAGAAGCGGGTGTCCGTTTGAGTGCAGGAGGTATATGTGTGCGTGCATGTGTGTGTGTGTGCGTGTGTGTGTGTGTGTGTAGACTTTCTCATGCCTGAGTATGTGTGTGTTTGCGAAAGTAAAAGTACACACAGGCCCCTAATTTGTAATCGAGCCTTCATGTGCCCTGGGCGTGGGCCATTTCCATGCGTGCGTCCGACTCTCGGTGGAAAAGTGTGTGCGGTGAGATAGGGATCCGGCGAGGGAGGCGAACACACAATGTGTGTTTACGTTGTGACCTCATGATGTCAGTGTCCTGGTGAGAGGTTTAGAGCCCGGGCTATTATCATCTGGTCTGCTGCCTCACTGACCCCACTACAATGACCTGAGAGAGCTGGAGGAGAGAGGTGGAGGGAGAGAGAGAGTCACGGAAGGCGAGAGATGGAGGGAGAGAGAGAGTCACAGGAGGAGAGAGATGGAGCGAGAGAGAGTCACAGGAGGAGAGAGATGGAGGGAGAGAGAGAGCCACGGGAGGAGAGAGAGATGACAAAGAGAGCCAAGGGACAAAGAGAGAAAAATGGAGGGAGAGATGAGGAAAAGGGAGAGAGACAGAGCAATGGAGGGAGAGAGAGAGAGAGAGAGAGAGAGAGAGAGAGAGAGAGAGAGAGAGAGGAAGAAAAAGAAGGGCAAGATAGAGATGGAGAGAATATAACTACGTGAAGAGGAGAGAAAGATGGATGGAGAGGGAGAGGGGATCTCTGCATTGTAATGCATCATTATTTACACATGGGCTCACCAGATACTGAGAAGCGCAAATGAAGTCATGCTTTTAACAATGCACTTTGTCCATGAATACACCATTGATTATCGGGCACTCAGTGCACATGAGGCCTGTTAATCTTAAGAATTGATCGGTGATATCAATGAGGCCACACTATTGATTATGTACTAACACCTAGTGCCACCCACATGACTGAGGCCATCGTCTTGGTATTTACATCTCTGCTGATCGTGTTTCCTGAGTAAGAATGTTTCTCCAACTCTCCACCCAGAGATAACGGACCAGAATGTGCAAGAAGATAGAATGGAACAGAACGGAATGGAACGGAACAGAACAACACAGGACAGAACGAAATATAACTTGATTGTCTATCCAGAGATGGAGAGATGCCTTCAAAAGAAAATACAATGAACCTATTCTACTTTATAGAGTTTATTGAGTCCTACTAAAATAAATTACAAAGGAATATATTCTTCAATTCCATTCTACCATCCATTCCTTCCATATACAGTTAGTCCATATGGACACAACCTGATTTCATGTACCTGGTAAATGACTTTCTCACGCACCTCTCAGACTTGCAGTGGGTCACGTCTCTGGGTTCAACACGTGGAAACATTTACCTCGAAAAATTAAGCACCGATGAGGTCATCTGTCACGACAAGCAGGGCCTCACAACTCATCAGCAAACCTTTGCAAAGAGCTCCTAGGCATGACACAAACCCACATTCCTTCAGACTAAGTTCTATGTTCTACAGAATATGCTTGAAAGGCATGGCACTTTTGCAAAGAGACCAGACCTTTCTCAAAGAAGGCATCTGAAGTTATGCATTTACAGTGCACATCAAAAATAATATGTATTATTATATTATATTATATATTATATAAAATAATATACGTTTGTGTCATGTGTCATGTGGGTATGTAGCAGAACAACTAGAAGACCATTGATGACATTTTGTCTGTTGTAAGGAGTGTGAGACTAACAAGCTCACAGACTATTACATTGGCATAGATAACAAATCTTTTTCACATTAGCCAAAGCAAACTAAATGACATGATTGTATTTAGTGGAAAAAATCTATAGTTTTTTTCACATTTTCACTGTACATTGAGTTTCTTCTGTTCATATTGAAACTTTTGTAGAGACAGAATGATGGAATGATTTAAATAAGGCATTCACAGAACCTGTGGTAACAAAGGAAATGGGCTACACACATTTACGGTAAAGTACTCCTTTGCCAATGATAAAAAAAAATGACTTGCAGCCGACCTCAAACTATTTGAATGATCAAAAGGCTGTGTTTGATCCCTGCAGGTTTATTGATACAATGTTGTCAATGGCGTCAGAACAATTTCATAGTTGGCATAGCACTACAGAAACCTGTCAGGAAGCAGCTCTTTAACGTCACTAGAACCCACCCACCTGTGTCCGTTCTACCATCTGGTCGGCCCTTCTGATGAGAACCTACAAGTGTAGCTGATTCTGATTGGCTGTCTCAGAGATTGGCTCTGGACCCGAAGTCGCATTCTTCTCGGAACCGCAAGTATAAACCCTTAGGCCAGACATCTTTTTCCCGTCAATGGCCGTAGTGGTGGCTTCCTGGGTGGTCACCGTGGTGACAAGGACTGGAGTCCAGCTGGTGGGTCATGTTTGGAAGGGGGGGGTGGTTGGGTGGGGGGCGCAGATGACTGTGTGAACCCAGTGGAGAGGGCGTGGGGGGGGGGGGGATATCAAGAAGTGAGGATCACTACAGGCAGGATGCGGTCAGCAGGCTCCCCTGTTCCCATCATCCTCCACTGTAAACAAGAAGAGAGAGGGAACAGGACCATGACGCAGAGTGAGAAAGAGAGAGGAGAAGAGAGAGAGAAAGTGAGTACAGGAAGCAAAAGAGACAGAGAGAGAGAGAGAGAGAGAGAGAGAGAGAGAGAGAGAGAGAGAGAGAGAGTGGCAAACCAAAGACTACTTCCGCCACTATTTCATTAAACTCCTATGGAGTGGTCCACAGCCAACTCCAAGGGATGCCGCACCAAAGTAAAAGTCCCTTAATAATGTTTGAACTGTAACACTACAAACACTTATAGTTATTCATACACAACGTAGATTGTACTATTGTTGTTTGCGCTGCCTAAACTCAATCTCACTCACTGTCTCACAGAGTGATCAAACAGAGCTCACCCCATCATCATGGGTCAGGCTCTCATCCCAGTTAAGACTGCACTGGAATGGAATGGGGCGGAGGCCATCATCTTGAGACTGGGTCTGGTGGAATCATTCCCCACTGTGTGTTCTAGAACCCTGAGGAGACATTACATGGAGTCAGACTATAGGATGGGAGATCCTACAGGATTGGAGTTCTGACGTAGACTCGTGAATGGATATGTGCGTGGGGGTGGGTGGTGTGGGGATGGGGGGTGGGGCTTAAGGTAACTATTTCAAACACTTGCTATGACATGTCTGTCTGCTCTTTAGCCGATCACTTATTACAGTAACATTCATGAAATTTTTTCCAAAATGTTTGCCTTAAAATAATGCAGAGTGAATGTTTCACTTTAACCTGTGTTTTTAAATTCAATTACACTGATTTGATATTTCACTGATTTGATATTTCACTGATTTGATATTACATTGATTTGATATTTCACTGATTTGATATTTCACTGATTTGATATTACACTGATTTGATATTACACTGATTTGATATTTCACTGATTTGATATTTCACTGATTTGATATTACATTGATTTTATATTTCACACGCGTCTCACTGGTGGTTTACTTTCGTGACGTATGTTCAAATCACTAACATAAACCAATCAGTTGGACAGATGGGTCTGTGGTGTTAGTGAGTTGATGAGTGGAAGTAATGCCATCAGCCATAAAAAAGACACAAGTCTGCTTTATATATCTGCCCAGTAACCTTCTACAGTAGAGAGAAAAGCATTCCTTTGGGTCAGTATTTAGGACAGTGTGTTCTTCTGGGCATGGGTTTCACTGGAGGAGAATGCTGTCTGAAGTAAACAATGGTGACACTAAACAACAAACAACCATTCAAAGGCATCTGCAAGGCAACGACCCCTCAAGACTTAAACCAAATATCATACCAATGTTTACCAAACAAACGATGTCCTCTTTCTAAGGCTGTCATTTTTTTCAGCATTGAACCACATGCAAGTATAATTTGTTTCATTTCAGATTTTTATTTTGTGCTTCTATCCAAACCTCGAAACTTTAACTCAAAATTGACTGTTTGACTTTTCCATAATGACCTAATGCTATGGGGCCTGGCGCCAGCCCCATAGGGAACATTCCAGATGTGACATGCTTCCTCAACTTGTATCCCTGTAAGGGGGATGGAGTGGAGAAAAGTTTCCAATTTCAAAACAAGATCATATCAATATCACCTGTTAATGCCAGACCCATGGCAGTCCTCTACTGAGGAAGAATGCTGGAATTATTCAGTAGTTCAGGATAGAAATAAAAAATAAAAAAACGTTTAAATTTAAAACCCCCAAAAGCCTACCATTCAACCCAGGCCAAGCAGCAGGACATCACACAGATAGACTCTCCAGTCATTATGTAAGCTCTGTGAATGCAGCCATAGGGGACCTTTCCCACAACGCGTATGCAGAGTATACAGGGCTGCACAAACAAACAAGGGGGAGTCAGAAAATAGCTTCTACGTGACCGTATTATTTATTATAACAACAACAACAACAATAATAAGTATGCCCTTTGGTGGGGGGCATCGGCATAAAGAAACTTGCATATTCGTAATTACATGAATGTTTGTCTTCCAAAATTAAAAAAAAAATAAATAAATAAAAATAGAACCCAACGTTTATCAGAAGCAGAGTCTCATCTGTCTAATTGGTAATGTTTGTTTTTAATTCAGCTCACACTAGAAAAGAGCATAACACGGATTTAGAAAATGGTATCATCCAGTGGTTGAACAACATTTACACACACACACACGCGCACGCAAACGCACGCACACACACACACACAAACACACACACACACACAAACACGCATATACACTCACAATTAGCTCAAAAAGCATTGTTTCTGCAGTCAGAAAGTTGAGTTTAACAATGCATTCCAGTAGATGGAGCCATTTCAGCATTTTAAATACAATTCAAAATTGACAGGTGGGTAGAACAGAAGTACACCCCAGTGATTCAGGCATCATTAGGAAATATGAGCAAAAAAATCATAAGAACACATTGCCAATTTATTTATCTGCTTGATCTAGCATGGAACTCATTGGAAATATCTTTTTGAAAATAACTTTTAACCTAAGTACACTAATTGAAATGCATTATGAATTATTAGAATATTTCGTTCTCTAAAACATGAGTGTAATAATTATTAACTCCCTTTGTTTGGAATTTATACCCACTTTCGCTTTTGCGTATAAAACAGCACTATATTGTGTTATATTGCCTGGGCAGGTGGGATAGGAGAACACAGAGCATAACATCTTAGACCATTTTCACATAAAGAGTCCTCTCCTAGACCTCCATAGTCCTTGGTCCTTGGGTGTGGACCCTGCTCTTCAGCTCACCACACAGGCTGTTATGGGGATTTACCCAGGGCACTGGGAGGGCAACACCTTGACTCTGTTGTCAGAGAACAGAGAATGTAAGAGACTAGTCAGTGTTGTCTGGCTATAGACTTCCAATGTTTCTCGTTCCGGACTGGTTGACTTTAGACCCGTGCCCCTGCCTGCACAAATCGACATACTCTAATTCTCTTTGAATTAAAAAGGCTCAATATCTACAAAATATAACTTTAATATCAGACAATCTTTCCATCCTGGACCGTAGGAACCAATAAGAACCAATATGGAATGTATAGGACCAGCCTTTCACCTAGTGTAAACATTTCTATAATCATCATGACTTTAGGTAGTTTAGGTATTTTCTTTTGCAGAAATCATATATTTTTGCCGCGTATCTGCACTCCTTAATGTAACGGTGTGCTGTAATGTCAGAAGGGCCCCGGTCAGTGAGACAAGAGCCCATAAAGTTTGACGGAACTCAGACATCCTCTGATCCTCAGGGCATTTTTTTGAAACTGAGCCAACTGAACAAATAGACTCTCCCTTTTGCACACACACACACACACACACACACACACACACACACACACACACACACTCTACTTGCTCTTTCGCTCCCCCTCTCGAACTCATACACGAACCCACCCTTTCTATCTTAATCACACACACACACACACGTAGAGAAGGAGAGAGAGAGAGGGGGGGGGGGGGCTGAGAGAGAGAGAGTTTGAGTGACCAATGAAATGTGTTTTAATCCAGGCAGCCTCCTTTGGGGCTAGGACAATAGTGGCTAGCCAGAGACACAGATGGGGGAAGCCTCTTTGAACAATGGCCAGATGGGGTGTGCATTAAACTCTTTGTCAGCACCATTCTCTGAATAATCTACCACTCTCTGAATTCCAGAAATACCACTCATTTAAATATTGTGGCTTATTGTGTATATCCATATCTGCAGACATAAACGGATATACAATATATAACAGGAATATGCATGCACTGTACATAGAATAACCTCCGTTCTAGGCAGTACTAGTGACACTGCCAGTAGACGGCAGTTCTCACATCTGTCGGATTGTCCCTGTTATTCCACTGTTTCGCCACCAGAGGGTACCAACACACCAGCCTCGGTAATAAAGCCTAACCTGCTGCAGTCCTAAATATCATGAAATCCTTACCATGCAGACTGCACTGCTTTGGTGATAAATAGAATATGTTTTATTTTTAAAAGATTTGTTGGATACGTTATCCTATGGTCCACACCTAACGGTATGACATTCAAAAACCCTGATGTTTCCAGACCTGATGTGTCAAGCATTACATGCTTATGAGTAAAGGTTGGAATGCTTTAGGATATTTGACTGGAGGTAGGATTTGAAGGTCTATTCCATTGATGACATTCAGCCCAATTATGCAGTACAAATAGATGGACACCAACCTCTTACTGTTCTTTCATTGGGGTTTTAGTCATTATGTGTGTATCATATCTGTTATTTGCGTGGGCCATTCTGGGCTGGGCCTGGAAAATTCACTTTAACGTCCCTTCAGCAAAAAAAAGGGGTTTGTCCTTGAATATTACGGGTGGCTGTTTTAGTTACCATACCAGAGGGCTCAAAATTAATCTTTTGTGGTAAAGGTCCCTCAAAAATGTAGGGGGCTGTCTACCATCTTACATCCTAATTTACGATACGAGAGGAGTAGAGGAGGCAAATTTTACTTGATACATTTAAAAAAGAAACTCCGTTTTATTATTAGGAATGTAATTTAACTAGACCTCCACAATTTGTTCCCTTTGTTAGGGAGACATCTGAGGCTTGTCAGTGATAGGACCCAGAGAAGGTCACCGCTACTCAAAATGTACAACCCCCCCCCCACCCTCTCTCACCATAGCGACCACAAAACCGCCCCTTGCACGTCCCAGTAGACGAGCCGTGTTGTCAAACTCAATTTATTTATTATATTATATATTTTTATTTTTTATTTTTTATTTCATTTTTAAATTGATCTTCCCAGTGAAAAGGCCTGTGAGTATGTGGCGTACCAGGGGGGAACAACCTTCGCCACACTGTGCGCTCATCTCCGACATCTGTTCATAGCCCTCCAACTCCAGTAAAACCCAAAGAATGTTGATAGGGGTCTGTGTGCTTTACTACTCATGGGCTCCCCCTCTTCAACTTTTCCACATGATTTTTTTTTTGTTGGGGGGGGGCTGTTTGCTCCTGTCGGAGCTCCTGGGGAGATGATATGAGGGGGCGGAGGGGAACCAGACTTTTGGGCCGTAGACGGCCCTCCACCACCATCCAGAACCACGGAGGTCAGCCGCACTGAGAGTGGCTGAAGGGGAGCGGTGGGTGCAATAAAAACCATGCTAGTTTGGGTCTCGTTTGTTGTTGTGGTTGTTGTTGTTGTACGAAAGTCATATAAACTCATATCCCTGCCGCGCTCCTATAAAATGCGTATGTGTGTAAGAATGTGTCCGATAATTTGGGTGAGCGTGTTTGTGTGCATGCGTGCGTGCGTGTGTGTGTGTGCGTGGCAGAGACAGAGATAGAGAGAGAGAAATGTGTAGGCCTACATCTGCCACAGATTTGCCACGTATTACCAGACATCAAGCAGCGCATTCTGACCAGGAGATTGGCGCACCTCTGAGTTTCTCACTGCCATGAGAAATAGTATGAAATAACTGCCTGTGTGTGTGTATGTGTGAGTGTGTGTGTGTGTGTGTGTGTGTGTGTGTGTGTGCGCACGCGTGTTGCAGCATGCTGTGTGTGTATGTATGTGTGCCACCGCAATGTCACCTTGATGAGAATCTAGAGAAGAAGGTAGGCTTGGTTACGCCGTAAAAGGCACTCCGCATCTGTCCGGCGCTGGGCAGAAAGAGAGAGAAAGAAAGAGAGATAGGGAGAGAAAAAGAGAGTGTGTCTCTGTGTGAGAGAATATGTGCCAAGTGTGTGTGTGAGTGTGTGTGTGTTTGTGTGTGTGTGTGTGTGTGTGTGTGTGTGTGTGTGTGTGTGTGTGTGTGTGTGTGTGTGTGTGTGTGTGTGTGTGAGAGAATGAGGCAGTAAAAGCCCAGAAGCACACAGAGAGACAGCTCGCGCACTGGAGGAGGATCCCTTTCACTTGGTTCCGTCCACGCACGCAGACGCAGAGATGGCGGGATCATCGGGCACAGGTGGGTGATAAAACAGGTAGACCGGCTTCAAGGAGGATAAGTATTATGCAGTCAGCCAGTTAGCCTAGACTACGTTATTCCATGTTTTATGGTCATGCAAAACTGTGCACAGAAAAGCACCTAAAAATGTTTAGAGTAGGTATAAATACGCCTACTATTAGGTAATGTTATTTTATAGCGTATATAGGCAATTAAGGATACACGGTTTACTGGTGTTGAACACTACGACTGTTGCAATAACCTACCCCGGATAAATTTCACGAACTCCACGGAAGGTAGCGCTGCAGGATTTGTGAACCTCATGCCGTGGACACCTATAGGTCTACCGGCAACTTAATTAAATCTTACCGGTGTGCGTTACACAGCGACCCGTGTGTCGCCTCTGTCCTCGCTCAGTTATTTCTCTTTTGTCACATGACCATTATATTCTCTCCATCCTTTCGTTTTGCGGGAGGAAAAAAAAATCACTCCCTTTCGTCCAATCCCTTACTTTCAGGGGCGGGCATTTTTTCCTCTCTCCAAACGCAACGGAGATAGACACGGATGGATTCGCTGCCTTCTGACGTCACAGCCCCGATGCGCTCGCTCTCTTCCCCCAGTCAATCAAGGGATGCACTGAATGCGAGACTGCAGCATCTTTACAGAGAGACGACCAAAAAAAATCTATATCGTTCTCTCTCTCTCTGTCTTTAGCTTTCTGTCCGTTGTTGGCATTCTCTCCCCTTTGGACCCTGCTCACCCACCCCTAACCCTCGGCCGAGACATTGAGGGTGGCTACATGCACGGAAACAAGACAGGATAAGATTGAACATTTTTCTTTCGTTTCTCCAATCTTTCCTTCTTCCTTTAAATTTATTTGCGCCATATCTTTAGCGTTTGACTCTCTTGTATATTTATTTTAAATTGTGTTCGATTGAATCCTGCACTAAAACGGAAAGAAGCGCCATCATCATTCTGCACTGCCTGCTAAAGGAATACGCGCTTTTATGATCCTCCCGCGGAATGAAATCCAGTCCTAACCAACATATCAGGAAATCGATGGAAGATTGAGACGCGTTCGCACACTATCAACCGGAAAATATTTGTTAATCGTTGGATTTTTATTTAAGCGTAACGCTGCCCAAGACCTGACTGCTCGCGTACAGTTTCTTTCAGTCTGAGCAAACAACCGCCTTCTCTGCGTAGCATCTCCCTGTTCTCACCACGCACAGAGGAGAGCGACGCGCAAGACATATCGCCGCACATAAGAAAAAGACGCAGCATTTTCGAATTCTTAAATCGTTTTCGTATATTCCTTGGACTGCTGCTTTTTAAAGCTACGTCGCGCAAGAAGAGGGACAGACGCAGTTGCATCCCAGACACAGCTTCAAAATGATGGCCGGCGGGGCAGTACAGCAAAACGGGATTTTCTCGAATCCTCACCATCAACATCAACAGCCACACATGGAGGCTGATCCTCCCGATTCGCGTAAAAGACCGCTCGAGACTCCCACCGAGGCCAGCAGCACTAAACGCACAAACACAGGAGGTAAGAGCGATGGGGATGCGGGGGATCATTGGTAGGCAATGTGTGATTCTTGATTCTTCGTAGCACCCTGTGGGGCAGGCTGGCAGACACACTCACATACAGCAGCCGCACCGAGAAAGGGAAAGGATTTAGCAGGTTGATGTCGTCAGGTTGAGGAAGGCTTGAACCGTTGAACCGTGAACATTAAGCCTATTTTAGGTTACTTTAAGTCATTGTTAAATTAACAACTTTTACACGTATGTTTTTTTTAGGCCGTAGGTCTGCGAGTTATATATATTTATTCCAACACCATTTAAATAATAATGGGCAGCTGCTGCCTGTGTGTTGGTTGACTGAAGACAATGAAAAGGACTGGAAGCTGTCCCAGATTTAGAGGGAATTACCATTCATATGATCTATAATACATGTCTAATATATTACACAATATTGCTATTAGTTGTGTTTTGTGTTTTAAAATGTACATGCAGAAATAGCGATTAGCAGAGCCGTGACGATGTAAACAAGTGAACGCCATGGGCTCGTGTGCTATAATAAAGACTCCCATCCCATCGACGGATGACCTTGTGATAATCTCAAACATTGCGCGCCATGGTCTGTGTTGTGTAAAATTATACAACCAGATAAACAACATGTAGGTTTACATAAGATCCCCTAAAAATCGGAGCAACGTCACTGTATTTCTTGCAGTGTAACATGTGCCTGTGCCTAGACTATTATTATTATTATTATTATTATAGCCCAGTGTCGTATTAGTGCTTGTGTAGCAATGCTTTTATACATGTTTACTGGTGTGTTTAACATTAGCCAGTACATTATTATATACAATGGATGATTGTCCAATCTTGATGTTGATGATGATTATCCATAGGTTGGAACGACCATTATATCACCATGGCAATCAACGTATTTGATTTTTGTTTACATGCTGTCATGCGCCAAACATTCCCATCATCAGACATTGCTGCCATCGGTATTTTAGCCATGCACCCACTTCATTATCAACAACAACGAAAAACAACAATGCGGCTACATTACATGAAGCCGACTGATAACATTGTAACGGATGCCAAGTGCCACATGCAATAGCGTCCCTTAGGGTCCTAATAGATACATGGATTTATAGGGGGGAAATCAGGTCTTTATTGCACTCAGTACAGCAACATGCGCAATCTTCAATGACAATAAACCTTTCTCTAGAATGAGATATTTTGTTGTATCTATAAGACTACAGTTAATGAGATGAGGAAAGACAGACTTGTTAAAGGGATCGATGGTGCAGGAACGTTAAAAGCCCTCTCCTCTAAAACCAGGGTCTTCCCTGGGGAAGAGTCGGACATACTCACAGCTCATCCATTTGGATAAATTAAATGGTGGTTATGAATATGAGCGGTGTTCATTGAACACACAGAAAACCACAGTGATTTCCTCCACTCCCCCACACTCAAACACACATTGTAGACAATTCCTCAATGAGATAATTGCTTAACTGCAAAGTTAGAGTTAAATGCTTTCTGGTTGGTGGAATTGGTGGAATTGTTGCAGGACAACTTTGTCTTGCTCAGAGTAGCACGGCCACTGAAGAGACCACAATACCCTTAGCTCAATGGCAGCATGACAGCGTTCTCCAAAAGATTAGTCTGGCTTCCGTAAATTGTGGCCTTGGATTGAGAACTATTGAAAACACCCAAGATCTCAACTTTAACCTGATGTTGCTCTTTTACATGGTCTAAGAATGGTCATTAATTTCAACAAAAAAATCTATAGATTTTATTCCATGTTTAAACTATTTACTAGAATGGTTCAATTTTTTTTATACGAAATATTGTAAAAGGTCCTGACTTACATGTAAAGTATTTTGTACGTGTAGTGATAACCATTTTGGAAAAGGCTATTGGTTTCTTTCATTCTGAACCAGTCTGAAGTTAGGTCTAAGAGAACCATGCCCTGACAAAGTACAACATAATCACTCTAATAACAATGCTAACGTTAATTTGGTACAAAACACATCTCTAAAATATTCAATTTGAGAAATCATTTTACATGTAAAACAACCACTGGCCTAAATTGAGAATTCTCCTTCAAAACCATACTTGAAAAGACAACAAAACAAACAAAAAAAAAGTTTGCAAGTACATCAACGAAGCTAATAACAGAGCTAGCTCTCTAATGCTAATGCTAACCGTGTTGCTATATTGATGCTTCTAGTCTCTGTAGTGGAACCCACCAACACACACCCCCTGTGTTCCCTCTCTCTGTAGTGCCATTCCTGCAGCCCCTATTTGACTCTGAGGCCATTCTTTTCCCTCACCAAGACTCTCAGTCTGACGCTCATGGTAAGACAAGACACTTTGGTTTTGATTATCTTTTTCTTCTAAACACACTTTATTTTTTATTTTTTTCCTTTTTATTTTTAACACTAAACAGATAATAAACAGTAATGCCACCATGGTTTGACAGTGTCTCAATTGAGTTATTTATCAAAGGAAAGTCTGAGCTATAGGCCTTTGGACAAGGAAAGAACACAGTTTGTCAACTGGGATAGAAAGATTTTGAGGACTGTTCAAGAGCCTTACATGTTAAACAGACTGCAAATCAAATCATTTTCATTCCAATGAGACATTGAACAACTTCATACATTATAATAGTATATTTTCAATTTAAATTTGAAAGGTCAGTGCATGCCTTTTTATATTGTATTTTACCATAACATTCATTTTCATGTTTTGCTGAATTCAATGTTTTTCTTGTTATTCAAAGAAATTGATGCAATTCATATTTTCCATACCACCACGCTTTATATCTGAAACTGTGAATGTTGTGTGTTCTTTTTTCTTTTTATATTTTTTTGATCGTTTGACCGACATTGATCGGCAATTAAACATTGACAGGGAGGTACATTTGCGAATAGGAAATAGAAGTCAATTAGTGGGTAATTCAGAAGCACAGTAATACAGTAAATACATTATTAAAGTAAACCTGTGGAATGACAATTTTAAGAATATTCCTATTAGGAAGGCTGATTTTCTCTTTTGGAAATAAAGAGAAAAGTGTTGTATATGCTATAAAAAAAAAAGTCCCAGTCGAAGGAGAGAGAAGGTGTTCTGAACACGGATCAAGTAATCAAATCTTCCGGCGTGAAGGAGCCGGTTCAGTCCTCGGCGTGTCCTGGCAACCAGCCCTAACTGCTCTTAACTAGATTACTATCAAAGATGGCCACCCGCCCCGTCGTCAACTTGCCTCTCCAGGCATGGAGGCTGATAATCTGGGAATGTCATAACCTTGTGCTGTGGAAATGGGGCTGTAAATCACAGTTATACGTCTCACCTCGTCGCGGAGGAGAGTAGAGGGAAGGTCTTAAAGATGGACAGATCAATGGCTGCTCCGCTCCCACTTTACTACCTGTCTGTCTGCTCCCACTTTACTACCTCTCTGTCTGCTCCCACTTTACTACCTGTCTGTCTGCTCCCACTTTACTACCTGTCTGTCTGCTCCCAATGTACTACCTGTCTGTCTGCTGACACTTTACTACCTGTCTGTCTGCTCCCAATTTACTACCTGTCTGTCTGCTCCCACTTTACTACCTGTCTGTCTGCTCCCCCTTTACTACCTGTCTGTCTGCTACCACTTTAATACCTGTCTGTCTGCTCCCTTCTTTTCTTCAGCCAGCTTCTCTGTTTTTATCCCTATTCTTTCTTTCTTTCTTTCTTTCTTTCTTTCTTTCTTTCTTTCTTTCTTTCTTTCTTTCTTTCTTTCTTTCTCCCCATTAATTCATTTATTCCTCCTCCTCTCCCTCCCTCTCTCTCTCCTTCTCGTTTTCTCTTCTCTCTGTTCCCCCTGGACTCCTGGGACCGGGGGCTATACGGCGACCAGAAGCCCAGCACCTCCTTTTCTTATTAATCTCCGGTGCTGCCCTGTCCCGTCCTGTCCTCTCCTATGAGATATGCCGTGGTCATTTAGTAAATGGATCGACTGGCAGTCAGTCGCCTGCTTTTAGTGGGTGGTGGTGAGGAGGTGGAGGAGGAGGAGGAGGAGGAGGAGAGAGGGGGGGAGGACTTAGAGAGTGCCCTTGCCAAGTGACGTGAGGGGACTCACAATATGGACGGCCTGAGTGTGAGTGGACGTGTTTGTGTGTGTGTGTGTGTGTGTGTGTGTGTGAGTGTGTGTGTGTGTGTGTGTGTGAGTGTGTGTGTGTGTGAGTGTGTGTGTGTGTGTGTGTGTGTGTGTGTGTGTGTGTGTGTGTGTGTGTGTGTGTGTGTGTGTGTGTGTGTGTGTGTGTGAGAGTGTGGTGGCTGTGTGTTGTGTAGGCGTGATCTGAGTTCCTTTGAGCATAGAGCAGTCCGCAACACACGGACGAGCTAGCGACAAGATGGTGGGTGTCAAGGCGATCATCTTTTATTAACACACACACACACACACACACACACACACACACGTTCCCCACCCCCACCCAGCCTCAGCTGATGCGGGCCTGTCCGTGAGACCAGACATATGAGTCTATGGTGTGCCTTTAAAGGATCCTGTGGTGATGAAAGAACCCAGCCTGTGTCTCATTTAAATGGAGTACAACCTCTAACCGTGCACACTGTAGTGACTTCACCTTCCTCCTATTGATCTATTGGTGCTGCAGAGATACTCTCTCTCTCTCACACACACACACACACACACACACACATGATAAATCTTAAATGAGAGCTTGTACAAATCAAACATGGAACAAGATTATTGATAAAGCTCTCTAAAAGAAAGCAGAGTAAATTGTTGCCATAACAGTTACATAAATAATAAATAATAATTTCCTGAAGATAATATCCTTTGGGGGAATCTGTGCGAAAAGAACAGTTATATACCTGGAGTTTATTAATAAATATGTCGGTTCAACCGAAAGTTCTCGAAGGTCTGTGGCATGGCTTGGAGCAGAAGTTAAAAAGCATTTGGGGGTGGACAGAAAATCATTAACAGTGTTGAATTTGAAATGATTTATGTAATATCTGTTGGATAAGGGTCCAACTTTGCCAGCAGGAGGAGAGGGCGTGGATTCCTGTTTCCTAGCTGGAACTTCCCCGTCCCCTCCACAGATAAGGTCTGTGGCATGGCTTGGAGCAGCAGATAACACACCGGTCCAACATCTCCCGTCTCTCTTCCCCGCATCCCCCCTTTTTATTTCCGTTCCCCCTCTCTCTTTCCTTTTCCTCCCCCCCCACCCCCGTCCCACCCCCGTCCCACATCCCCTCATCCATACTGATCACTGTTTCCCTCAAACCGTCAGGACAGCCCCCCCCCCCCCCTCCTCCTCCTCCTCCTCATCCCTCCATCTTCCCGTCCTTTCGTCCTCCACCCAGTCCGACCGTCATCAGTCGGCTGGCTGCTATTGACGACGCTCCCTCGCTCGCCGACCGCCTCTGCTGCCGCCCATCGATTGGCGGACGCGGCCACGAGAGCGCGGCGAGGAGGAGGGCCGTTCCTCCTCCTCTCTCTCCCCTCCTCCTTCCCTTGTCCTGTATCCCTTGCTTCTTTTTTTTTTTTTTTTTTTTGCTTGCTTTTTTTTTTCAACCACTGCGTCAAAGAAAAAAAAAATCCCATTGTACAGGGCGGAGTGTAGGGGCTTTGGAGGCGGGGGAACCTCTCAAAATGGCGGAGTGCGGATTGGTGGATCGAGGCGCCCGTTTGCGGCTAGTTGCCAGTTGATTGGAGGAGCGAGACAGGACTGAGATTGAATATGGATGAGGGAGAGAGGGATGAAAGGAGTGATGCAGTGGGGAGGACTGGCTGGGCCCCTTCATAGAAACCTTGCTGCTCGAACAATACACACCGCTTTTCACACACACACACCCACACCCACACACACACACACACACACACACACACACTAAGGAGAAAAGAGGCGGGCGCTGTAGTATTGTTAGGTTAGCCACCGTGTCCGTCTCGGATCAAACATGGACGCTGGTACGATCAGAGACAATTCAGTATCAAGGTATTTCATTGGCCGACTTGGAGGCACTTCGTTACAAAGCGGATAGCTAGTGGAATAGCCAAACATAGCTCAAATGAGAGCTGCATTTGAGTTTTGCTGCACGAGTATTTTTATAATGCCGTATTTTCACATTCTTGAGAAAATTGGTTATTCTTATCAATATTAGGTGGAGGCAAGGGGAACACCGATAGAAACTGAAATAACATATTTCAAATAAATAAAAACTTTAAAATTTGAATATTTCAGTTTATTCTCTCATTTTTGGGGGACAACAAAGAGACAAATAAACAATGTCTCGCACTTTGGTAAAATTGTTGTAAGTTAAGCTTTATAGAAAAGACAATTTATGAGTTGAGGTGTAGAGAGAAAGAAAGGGACAAGGAAAGGGGGACTCAATCAGACAGGAAGAGACACAGAGAAAGGGACAGAGGCAGAGAGAGAGAGAGAGAGAGAGAGAGAGCGAGACAGACAGAAAGAGAAAGGGACAGAGGGAGAGAGAGGTTCTCATGTCTGTCCTCATGGTCTAGTGTTTATTACTCTAACGATGGCCTCCTCTCAAACTGAAGACAGCTGGTCAACCCTCTCACTGTTGGGGAGCTTTGTGTCTGTGTGTGTGTGTGTGT
>CM030182.1:15136040-15141040 GCA_017639675.1 Aplochiton taeniatus
TAGGGGGGGCGGGGGGGGGGGCATTTAAGGCAGGCCTGACGCATACCTGTTCATAAAACTAGGAAACTACAAAGAGTTGCCATGGCAATTCTGGGGACTGACGCCTGGAGCATATCAGCCGTTGTCAATGGCAACAAGATTCATAACACGAGCTTTGTTTCGTCTAGAGCCTCCATATCAATGTCCGTTCGGTTTATTTTCATACTATGCATATTCTGTAAATGGTTAACATAAACCCAACCACATTCTGAAAAGTTTAAACACAGTTGATTCTATTTGTCTTAGTTTTGCGATTGAAAGGCAAACGGTACTCCGTAACACCGAACACTCCAAAATGATCCCCCTCAGTCTTCTCTGCGTGTTCCTTCTGGTTGGGTCTATTTCTGTGATCACCTGGGCCCCCCGGGAGGCAGGATGACACAGTGTGGCGCCGTGGCGTGGGAGTCACACGCCATTACAACATGGAGGGAGGACTGATGGACGTGACTCATGGTGCCACAAAGGTGTGTAGGAGGAGAGCCAGGCGGAGCCAGGCGACAGGGAAGAGTCTGGAGAGAATACACCGGGACGGGGGATTACCATTCTGGCCCCCCCTTTCAAACCCCAGCCGAAAAAGTTGAGAATATGAATAGCAATTAAGAAGGGACTAGCTGAATGTGTTTTATGCTGCATATGTGTGTGTTTGCGTGTGTGTTTGCGTGTGTGTCTGTTTAATTTTATTTATCAATTCCCTCTGGTATTAATGAGGGCTGGCTATAATTAGCCTGGGCCAATGTAAATCAGGCCAGGCTTGGCTCTACTGGAAAAACTAGGTCACAACATAGAACGAAGGATGAGAGCAGAGGAGAAAAGAAGAGTCCGTGGGTGGAGAAACAGAGAGAGAGAGAGAGAGAGGAGGAGGAGAGGAGGAGAGGATAAAGGGGCTTGAGAGAGAGATGGAAGGAGATGCCAGAAAGGGCAGGAGGAAAGAGGGAGGGACCAAAGGATGGAGAGGAGGAGAGGAGGAGAGGAGGAGAGGAGGAAGGACGAGGGAGAGGAAATAAAGAGTACAGAAAGTGAGGAGGGGAGAAGAGAGAGAAAGAGTGGGAGAGAGAGAGGGGAGTAAGGGACAGGGGGAAGAGTTAATGTTGGGAGCTGTAACTGCAGCGGCCAACCCTCCAACACCCATAAATACAGTTTTATATTGGTCCTCACCCAGACCGAGTTCCAGACTCCAGATTTATCATACTTCCAGTAGGACAAATCCTGCAAACTACAAATTCTCCCTGCTCTTCACGCCCAGTAAAACCAGACTGAACAGTGGAAGCCCGCCTTGACTCAAAGCGTTTCAAATTAAGAGTCCAGTGTCTTATAAATAAAAGGGGTGTCGTTTCGCCGTGTCACCGCCGGGCAGGGGAAGCGGGTGAAACAACGCCGTTCCCCCCCCTGTGGCAGAGGTTCTGTCTCCTCTGTCTCCGTGTGGGATCCAGTGTGTGAGGGACCAGCTGGCCAGAACGTCCAGCTGGGTTGATCCAACGTTCGGGCTGCACGAGGAGGGCGCCGTATGGATCTTTCTGGTTGCTCTCATCTCCAGAGCCGTACGTTGACGAGGGAGAGAGTTCAGGCACCGTGTGGGTGAACGGCCGTTCGTTCTAGCGTCTTCACCCAGAGCCGCACGCGCCTGGTCGGGGAGAGATCGGACCCTGAGGAGGTGTCAATCGAGACTTCCCGGTACTCCTAGAACGGCTGCCAAGTGATATCTCAGCTCCTACGGAATGAAATCAGGGACTCGTGTGAGCCGGGGAGAGGCTCTGATTGGTCCTTTGAGGATGAGAGATGGTCAAATACGGCCGTCAGGAGAGGAGATTGAAGTGTTAGCCACGGAAGGAAACACATTCAAAATGGCACTGAACGCGGACCGACGAACACTGAACCAACCAGCGTTTTTTTTCCTAGGGTACATCGACCCCAAAACATGTTGTAAAACGGTTTTGTTTTCTGGATACCAACGGGAGCTCATCGCGGCCGTTTTCCGAGGTGATGTGTGTCCCAAAGAGAAAGCGTGTGCCCTGATAGCGATGATAATAATAATCCTATTTTAATTTGTCACCGAAGGGAGTTGACCTGAATGAGGAGAAGAGATGGAGAAACTGACTGTACTGCAGAGTGCTGAGACCCAGGCCTGTCATAGAACATCAGTCCTTTCCTTTTCTCTCCCTTGTAACCCAGTTAAAACATGCTTAGTGCAACAACAAAGAAACACCAAAACAGCCAGCCAGACAGCAAAGGGTTATTTCCAGTATGTATTTAAAAAAAAAACGTCACTGTTTCTTTAAGAAAGAGTTCATCAGCCTACGTACCAAAAGCAGTGGGTTTTTCATCAGGGTTTTTTTAATTGGTCAATCTGTTAATGAAATGCCAATTAAGCCAACCACTTAGGGTCAGGGGTGGGAGTTGTGACAAGTTTAACGTGTCAATTAGAGGGTTGTAAAACAGCGGAGCTAGCCAGCAGTGGAGAAATACAGCGTTTTTGCTCATGCAAAAACATGCTAAAGTGACAGTTCATTCTGTTACATAGTCTTTATTATTTATGTTATGTGCTTTAATATGATACACAAAACGAGCTTGCTCCAACACATAAATATAACATTTGGGTCTAAATCATTTATTTGTATTTAATTGCTTACACATAAATAGTAGTTGCGTAGATAGGATATTGGAATATAGCGTCTAGCAAAGGACGGACATATTGCACTGTAAATTCCTAAGCAACTGGACAGTAGCCCTATCGATGTTCAAACTGGAGATTCCTATCAGCGTTCCAGTCCGTCTGCCCCTGAAATCTGTTACTCTCAGAGCAGTCAGGTAGATCTTTTTATCACCATGGAAACTGGGGGACTTCCATTCTAGATCTTCCAGTCTTTGAGAGCTTTAGGACCGATCGGTTCAGTTCTGGCACAGAATAGCGACACAGAAATTAAGTGGCATTTGTCCTTTCAAATGCTTACAAAAATGTATATATATTATATATATGTATATATATATATATATATATATATATATATATATATATATATATATATATATATATATATATATGTATGTACGATACATTCCTTTCATATTGTACACAAGTGTGTTCGGAGACAGTGATAGCTTGGATATGTTTGGCTTTGCGGGGTGATGGTGTCCGGTTTCGTGAATGAAGGTTGGAGGGGCAACCATGAGTGTGTGTGTGTGTGTGTGTGTGTGTGTGTGTGTGTGTGTGTGTGTGTGTGTGCGTGCGTTTGAGTTCATATCTGCGGTGTGATGTTATGGTGTGTTTGTGTGGGAGAACGATGATTATGCAATATATGACCACGTATCTCCCGAAGCCTTGGGTGGCTGAATTTGATTATGTTTAATAACCAACGGCTCAGCAGAGCATCCTTCACATGGCTCTGCCAGGATGATGACAAAGAACAGATTCTTCCGCGAGACGCTGAAATTAGATCAGAGCAATCACAGAAAACCATTCAGACGCGCACACACACACACTCACATACACACACACACACTCACACACACACACACACACACACACACACACACACACACACACACACGCATGACGAGAGGGAAGATATTGCATCATAAGATCTCAGCTTTGGAAGTGCTGCGACTGTTGTGGATAACAGTCATTACCATGACGATGCCGTCGTGCAAGTCATAACTCGGTGATTGGGTCTTTCTTTTCCTCCATTTTTTATTTTTATTTTTTTTGGTTGAGGAATTTAGTGGGAAAGAAGGAAGCCAAAAAAAAAGCAGAGCAGACTAGAGTCCTAAAAACAAACAGCCTTATATTTGACACTTTCATTTTACAGTTTTATGTTGTGTTTGAGCTCCCTCTTTCCTACTTCCTGTTCTTGACTTCCTGTTTCCTGTGCTTGCTACCACAGAGGAAGGCGAGTACTTCCTGAAGGTGTTGATCCCCAGCTATGCTGCCGGCTCCATCATCGGAAAGGGAGGTCAGACCATCGTCCAGCTGCAGAAGGAGACTGGAGCCACCATCAAACTGTCGAAATCCAAAGACTTCTACCCCGGTACGACTCAGCACCTACACACACACACACACACACACACACACACACGCACACACACACACGCACACGCGCACACACACACACACACACACAGACACACACTCAGGACATCAACAGTTCCAACCTACCTACACACTTTTAAAACATGCAAACAACGTACATATATGCAACATACATACATGTTCTAACATACGTTCAGAACATGCTAGCATAGTTTACCCAAACGGGTGCAAAACATGCTTAACCCTAACACACTAAGACATTGATTCATAGATTCAATTATTCAGCGATTGATTTCTTCATTAATCGATTCTTTCCATTGATTGACATATTGGTCTGTGACGATGATTGAACGTTTATTGAGTCATGCAATCCATCCCCTATTGACCCAAAGATGCAGGTTTTTTAATATTTAAGCAAAACATGTCTTCTCATATCTAATCTTGTAAAAGCTATGGTACACCTTTTCCGACTAGTAACTGTTTGTCCTGAGCCAACACCGGCACAGTTTGTGGTCTTGGTGTTTTCCAATTAGATGGCCAATTGAACCTGAATAATCTAACCAAATGCAATTTGTTATTTCTTTATTTGGGTCCTTTTGTTTGGGAGTTGTGGGGGGTTATTTTAACTGAACTTTTTTTTTTTAATAATTACCACTGCCTTCAATCATGCACAGAAAACCTCCCTTTAGAGTCCCGGACGATCTCATTTCATCACTGACTCATCACTGATAGAAAATGTATTTAAAGAAACCGTGATGCCTTGGGGCTTGGGGGCGTGCACGCGTATTGTGTGTGTGTGTGTGTGTGTGTGTGTGTGTGTGTGTGTGTGTGGGTGGGTGCTCTGTGGTTCCAACCGTTTCTGTTCTCTGGAGAGTGAGTCCTCAGGGACTTGAGGCTCATGTTGCATGCTGCCGATCACACACACACACACACACAC
>CM030182.1:15151040-15152860 GCA_017639675.1 Aplochiton taeniatus
ACACACACACACACACACACACACTCACACACCGATATCAAAACCCTCCCTCCCCGCAACAGCCCCTTTGTGATTAATTCCCCCCCCCCCCCGCCTGTCGGTCTGCAAAGCCGTCAGCTGTTAGAACAACCCCTTCAACACACACACACACACACACACACAGACATACGTGCACACACACACAGACATACGCGCACACACACACACACACACCCGCACGCACACACATACAGTCTGAGCTCTCACTTGAATTAAACCAGATCGGCCTGTACTAATTAACAGGGTCCTGTTCCATAAGGACTGATTTGGGGGTCAAAGTATGGATTGTGTCTGTGTGTGTGTGTATTTATGTTAGACAAACAGCCTGGCTCCGTCATGATCACATGACCGCTGTCTCCCATGGAGGACAGTGATGATTGGTTGATGGGACACTCGACCTTTGACCTGGATGTGTTGAAGGATATGGAAATCTCTTCCAACTTACATTGATACACACCGACACACACACTTGTGCATACTACACTGCTACCTTGCGAGGTGCACCTTAAATATCTCCCAAATCAAAAATATATATACTTTCGATTTTGTGGTGGGCTTGGGATAATCTGTTTAGTGTATTTGTTCTTAATTGGCAGTTAATTATCAGCATACATCTGATTTATTATAGACATCCTGGAGAAGCCATTTTGTGTGTAGTCTAATATTTAGTGTTGACTGTAGTGTACGTATGTAAGTGTTGCACTTCTTCTGACCTCTAGAGGTCACTGTTTGGGTCTAGGAGACCTCAGGTGAACAGGAAGTGAGTAAGGTGAGGGAGCAGGGGAAAATGGGAGGAAAAAATTTGAGGGGTATTATTTTTTCATAATCTAGGGGTGATTTAAGTCTAAGGTAGTGTGATGGATTATGGATGACAATGGGTTATAGCTTTTTAACTTCCAAACGTGGAAAGGGCAGAGTCACTCCAGCTATTTATGCTACTTTTTATTCTGAGCGTGTATATCCTTTCGCTGCAAACTTTCGATTGTCTTCTCTGTCGGCCATTTTAGCACAGCTCTGGAGCTCCCACTCTTAATTCAGATCGTCGCCCTGCCATTCTGTGCAGGGAGACTACGTTGGACTTCCGGGTTGGTGTTTTCATGGGGCTTGTAGTCTCTCGGTGGTTTATGCCTGGGTTTAAATCACCTTGTTCTCCATTTTGTTGTGATCCTACATGTGTTTGGTTATCCAAAAACATAAAGACTATAAAAAATATGGCCCTAGTCGTAAATCCTGAAACGTGGGGCAAACTGCGGTTTCAAGTTAGTTTTGTTGAGCTCTTTTTGTTCTGCAGTGTTTTGATTGTACTCTAAGTATAAATCTTATCAAGATTATGCTTTGTATGTTATTGGTATATTTGTATCCAGCAACTTGGCTGTACAGTATGTGGTTTTTGTTTTTAATATTATGACGTAGTTTCTTTAATCTATAGTTTTGTCTTGATATTCACGCATTGCTTACATCTTGCTTAGTATATTCTGAAAATCATGTTAACTTTACCTGGTTTTCAGTGTGGCAATAATTTGGATTGTCTGTTTGGTTTACATTTCTGGGCGGGCGTTTCCATGGCAAACACTGTCTCCTGCCATATTTGCTTCATTGGTGTAAGGGCCTGTGAGCTGAAGGAAGTGTCAATCATATGGTTCATATGGTTCAGATTAATATCTATGAGGTCACTCGACTTCCAGTCAACGCACGCCTGCCAGCCCATGACTGGGCCTACTACCACCCAGTGCAGACACACACAACACACACACACACACACACACACAAACAAACACGTT
>CM030182.1:15152960-15157960 GCA_017639675.1 Aplochiton taeniatus
TCTGCCTGTCTCCTGCAATGTGTGTGTTACTGTGTGTGTGTGTGTGTGTGTGTGTGTTCACAGTTTTTTTTAGGACACACACACACACACACACACACACACACACACACACACACACACACACACACACAAGAACACCCCATCCCCCCAGACAAAAGCGGAGGTTTGTGGGACTGCACACCCCGTTGCCTTGGAGACGAGAATCAAAGTGACAGCTCTCGAAGCAGAAGATCTCTCTCTCTCTCTCTCTCTCTCTCTCTTCTCTCTCTCTCTCTCTCTCTTCTCTCTCTCCTCTCTCCTCTCTCTCCTCTCTCTCCCTCCTATCCTTCTGCCTCCTTCCCAGCAGGTGTAGGAAGAAGAGAGAGATGTCTTTCTTTCACTCCTGGTCTGTGTCCAAGGCAATCCCTTTCCCTTGTCTGAAGGATTCCTCCAGTCTTGACTGGCCGTTTGACATTCAAAGCATAGGACGGGTCGAAGTCATGGGGCTGGACCTGACTTTGCAATGTGTTTATACCCATCAGACGTCTGCAGATCTCTATAAACGGCTCAGCAGTTTTTTTTATAAGACAATAAAAATGGTCAAGGGACCACAGTCGATAAGTCTGTAGGCGATCGGCTGAGCACGTCCCCTAGGTCGATGATCAGTAAAATATCCTTAATAAATAGAGTAGAGGAAAGAAAAACCATGAAAGAGACAGGATATACAGTAAATACGCACAGTGAGCACAAGCTATACTTACATCTATATAGTAGATATGTTTACACGCATAAACATAGATTTATATGCATTGAATATCTACAGCTGGTTCTCAGTGTGTCTCTGGAAAGTGAATCTAGGCCATCTGTCCTTCCACAGCACTGTAAAGACACTTAGCTTGTCTGCCCACTCAATAGGTAGACGTACACACACACACACACACGCACACACACACACACACACACACACACACACACACACACACACATGCAACGCTGACATCTCTTCTGGGATTCACAAACAATCAATGTTGTTATATGCATCTAGATATAATGTGTGTATATACATGGATGTGTGTATATATATAATACTGTGTATATACATGGATTTATATATATAAATAATACTGTGTATAACATGGATGTATATATAAATAATACTGTGTATATACATGGATGTATATATAAATAATACTGTGTATATACATGGATGTATATATATAAATAATACTGTGTATTACATGGATGTATATATATATAATACTGTGTATATACATGGATGTGTGTATATAAATAATACTGTGTATATACATGGATGTGTGTATATACATATATATATAACATCCCCCTGGTCGGCTAAAAGGTTCCGGTCGAAGATTCAGAATTTTTTTACTCTTTTGTAGAACAACACACACACATACACGCGCACACACACACACCACACACACACACACACACACACACACACACACATACACACACCACCCAGCATCCGAACAGAGCAGGGAGCCTAGTCTCTTGAAGGAAGGGAGGGGGGGGGGGGGCACAGGGTCTTAAAGGGAAAAGGGTCCAGTCCTAACGCCTGACAATGGAGACCTGCTTTGTGTGGGAGCGGCCTTCCCTTAAGGAGGAAGGTGTAACACCTCACCGCTGACAAAGAACCTCATTGACAAAAGAAAGAGGAGGAGGAAAGTAGAGAGGGAGAAAGGGGAGAGAGAGAGAGAGAGAGAGATGAGAGAAGAGACGAGCAGAGAGAGAGAGAGGGGGCGGGGGAGGAGAGAGAGAGAGAGGGGGGGGGGGGGGGGGGGGGCCGGAAAAGAAATGAAACCGAGAGAGAGCTATGGACAGAGAAGGAGAAAGAGAAAGAAGAAGCAGTGGTGGGGTTGTTTTTTTTCTCATTACAGACCCCAGTCTCTGACAGTGGGACAAAGGTACCCCTCTGAGACCCCAAGACCCCCCTTTAACACACACACACACACACACACACACACACACACACACACACACACACACACACACACACACACACACACACACACACACACACATACACCCACACGCTTTCTAAAAAGAGCAGGTTCCACAGCTGCCCCTCTCCTCATCCCCTCCGGTTCCTCCATTATCTGTAATCCCCCAGTGAAAGCCCCAGTTGGCCTCCCCCCTTACTGCCCCAATACACACACACACACACACACACACACACACACTCACACACCGATATCAAAACCCTCCCTCCCCGCAACAGCCCCTTTGTGATTAATTTCCCCCCCCCCCCCGCCTGTCGGTCTGCAAAGCCGTCAGCTGTTAGAACAACCCCTTCAACACACACACACACACACACACACACAGACATACGTGCACACACACACAGACATACGCGCACACACACACACACACACCCGCACGCACACACATACAGTCTGAGCTCTCACTTGAATTAAACCAGATCGGCCTGTACTAATTAACAGGGTCCTGTTCCATAAGGACTGATTTGGGGGTCAAAGTATGGATTGTGTCTGTGTGTGTGTGTATTTATGTTAGACAAACAGCCTGGCTCCGTCATGATCACATGACCGCTGTCTCCCATGGAGGACAGTGATGATTGGTTGATGGGACACTCGACCTTTGACCTGGATGTGTTGAAGGATATGGAAATCTCTTCCAACTTACATTGATACACACCGACACACACACTTGTGCATACTACACTGCTACCTTGCGAGGTGCACCTTAAATATCTCCCAAATCAAAAATATATAATACTTTCGATTTTTGTGGTGGGCTTGGGATAATCTGTTTAGTGTATTTGTTCTTAATTGGCAGTTAATTATCAGCATACATCTGATTTATTATAGACATCCTGGAGAAGCCATTTTGTGTGTAGTCTAATATTTAGTGTTGACTGTAGTGTACGTATGTAAGTGTTGCACTTCTTCTGACCTCTAGAGGTCACTGTTTGGGTATAGGACACCTCAGGTGAACAGGAAGTGAGTAAGGTGAGGGAGCAGGGGAAAATGGGAGGAAAAAATTTGAGGGGTATTATTTTTTCATAATCTAGGGGTGATTTAAGTCTAAGGTAGTGTGATGGATTATGGATGACAATGGGTTATAGCTTTTTAACTTCCAAACGTGGAAAGGGGCAGAGTCACTCCAGCTATCTATGCTACTTTTTATTCTGAGCGTGTATATCCTTTCGCTGCAAACTTTCGATTGTCTTCTCTGTCGGCCATTTTAGCACAGCTCTGGAGCTCCCACTCTTAATTCAGATCGTCGCCCTGCCATTCTGTGCAGGGAGACTACGTTGGACTTCCGGGTTGGTGTTTTCATGGGGCTTGTAGTCTCTCGGTGGTTTATGCCTGGGTTTAAATCACCTTGTTCTCCATTTTGTTGTGATCCTACATGTGTTTGGTTATCCAAAAACATAAAGACTATAAAAAATATGGCCCTAGTCGTAAATCCTGAAACGTGGGGCAAACTGCGGTTTCAAGTTAGTTTTGTTGAGCTCTTTTTGTTCTGCAGTGTTTTGATTGTACTCTAAGTATAAATCTTATCAAGATTATGCTTTGTATGATATTGGTATATTTGTATCCAGCAACTTGGCTGTACAGTATGTGGTTTTTGTTTTTAATATTATGACGTAGTTTCTTTAATCTATAGTTTTGTCTTGATATTCACGCATTGCTTACTTCTTGCTTAGTATATTCTGAAAATCATGTTAACTTTACCTGGTTTTCAGTGTGGCAATAATTTGGATTGTCTGTTTGGTTTACATTTCTGGGCGGGCGTTTCCATGGCAAACACTGTCTCCTGCCATGTTTGCTTCATTGGTGTAAGGGCCTGTGAGCTGAAGGAAGTGTCAATCATATGGTTCATATGGTTCAGATTAATATCTATGAGGTCACTCGACTTCCAGTCAACGCACGCCTGCCAGCCCATGACTGGGCCTACTACCACCCAGTGCAGACACACACACACACACACACACACACACACACACACACACAAACACGTTCCTGCTCCCAGACCCAAGATGACACAATGCGTGTAATCTTACACACAGACACACAGAGAGAGAGAGAGAGAGAGAGAGAGAGAGAGAGAGAGAGAGAGAGAGAGAGAGAGAGAGAGAGAGAGAGAGAGAGAGAGAGAGAGAGAGAGAGAGAGAGAAAGAGGAGGAAGCGGTAATTAGTGTTTATCTAATGACTAATTGCTACTTTCTTATTTCGATCAAACGGAGAGATGGCGAGAGAAAGAATGCGGAGGAGGAGAAAACTTTTCTCTTTTTTGTTTTATTCAGAACTCCGTCTACCACCCCCCTCCCATAATTATAGGCTTTTCAGTCACAGCTTTGTGACTTAACACACACACACACACACACGCACACACACACACACACACACACACTCACACACACACACACACACAGCGCACTAACAGGTGGACCGTCTGATGTTTCAATGAAATTGTGTCATATTGTCTATCTGGTCCAGAACTGATCAATTCTATGTCACCAGGTGTGTGTGCGTGTGTGTCTTCTTGCGACGTAGGCCAGTCAGGATGGATGTGTGCTGTAGTGCACGAGGGCTCGTATGGAGAGAGGCCAGTCTAGTCTGGTCTAGTTCTACGCAGTCTCTCTTTGGAGAGTAGAGGTTCCCAGACTCACACAGTCACCACCCTGGTCCTTGCTCTGGGGTTCACACATACACACACACACACACACACACACACACACACACACACACACACACACACACACACACACACCCAGTGCCCCAGCTGTATGAAATGGAGAACAGATTGTGTATGGTGATGATGTAAAACACAAAGCATGCTGGTCTCCATGGCGGACGAGCTGTGTTGAGTAAACTCACAGCCCTGCATGTGTGTGTGTGTGTGTTCAGCAGGGACAACTCTGGCTCCACGTGCCATGGAAACTATATAACAGCCCAATCTGGCTCCCTGAGGAGCACTGTACACAGCCTGGCCGGTGTGTGTGTGTGTGTGTGTGTGTGTGTGTGTGTGTG